>WNWK01007027.1:0-98570 GCA_009830355.1 Cherax destructor
GAGCTTGGCCAGCATTCTGGACTGTGATGATGCGAGTGCCGCTCTTGAGAGCGTGAAAAGAGATATCTTTGCCTACATGGCGTAGGAGAGCTTTACCAATACTATGATCGGAAAGATAGGTAGTTGGAGTAGTCGTCTGAGAGTAAAAAACTTTGTCCATTGAGGAGTGTGAAACAAAGTATCTAAGGGAGTGCGCGACGTGCTAGGCGTTTCTGAGATGAACGAGAAGGAAGAGTCGAATCGTCATGTAAGGGTCGTGGTCGTTTGGATGTGGGACCGGGGTGGTCCGATGGGAGACGGGCGAGCGATTCGAAATTGCCGCACCGTCGAGGAGAAGCCGGAATCAAGGTCAGAGAAGAGCGAAGGTCAGATACGTCAAAAGGCGGTCGGAACCCCAGTACCTGAAGCAGGTGACGAGCAGGCACCAGCAAGAGGTACAGGGGTATTAGAGTTGTCCGAAAAGTTGTCCGGGAACGAGGTAGGGTCAGAACTAGGTGCGGTATCAAGAAGGGGCCCGGGGTATTGGGTTCATGGATTGGGTCAGCCATGGTTAGGTTACTTCTTTCTTTTTATTTTTAAGAAAAAAAGAAAGAAGAAAAGAAAATAAAAATAAAAAAAGAATAAAAAAAGGGGGAACGTGGAGGAATAGCTCCTAGGAGGAATGGAAGGGCGTAATCCTCCGCGCCCAAGAGGACCTCAACACCGCTAGTAGTGCAGATGCTGCATGGAACCCGTGCCATACCCTACCCTTCATGCCAGTAAACCAGCAATCCGGGATAGCAACCTCACATCCACCGAGCCACCTCGGCGGACAAAGAGAGGGCGGCCGGATATCCGCCACAAAGCATACCGCCTTCGGCCACCACCCCGGAATCCGAAAGGTGGCCTCCAGAGATACACCCGTCGCCCGAAAGATACCCAAGGCCACTCCCGGGAGACCGAGAGGGAACGGGACATCCCCAGGCGATCCAGATTCCACGGCAAACTACACCACCACCAAGGACCTCAACGGAATGGGATGGACCACGATACCCTTCCCCTACCTAGGAACTAGAATGCCTGTGGAGGGAAGCTCCCAGGTTAAAAATGGGAAGGAAATAAGGGAGGGATGAGGAGGAAGAGGAGGAAAGGGAAAAGGGAGGATGGGGAAAATGGGAAAGGGAGGGGGATTGGGGGGTAATTAGGTTCGGTCTGAGGAAGAAGACCAAAAGGTCCAATTCCTCAGACCAAGAGCCTCTTCACCACAGCAAGGAGCCCCCCTTGAAGAGGTTAAAAATGGAAAGCAAAAGTAATGTAAGAGGGGCCTGGAGATGTGACTAATGAACAGAGATGTTATTTTAGTGCCAGGAATGTCTGCCTTGTTTATTATGGACCCTATTTTGAAATTGGCATCATTTGAAATTTGTGTGAAATTGGCCAAATTGCCATTTTCTGACCACTATTTTGGGTAGTTGAAATTGGTAAATAGGTGGTTTCTTGTACTCAATCGATAGAAGAAATGGAGTTCTAGTGAAATAGCTATAATTTTAGTAGACTGAAACATTGGAATTTGCCGAAAATAGGGCTCAAAGTGGGCGAAATCGCCGATGCGTAAATGTCATCGATACCGCTAACTTCGCAAAAGCATAATTCCATTAGTTTTCGATCAGATTTCATAATTTTTGTGGCGTTATGATCGGAAAAAGATTCTCTATCATTTCATAAGAAAAAAAAAATTTTTTTTTTTAACCCTTACACGGTCCACACGTATATTTACGTTAGCTCGCCCAGTGCCCCGAATCTTTTGAAAAAAAAAAAAAAATTTTTTATAGAAATAAAGAGCACATTTTTTTAAGTGTTATGGGATAAAAAAAAAAGAATTTGGGTCACTAGTTACTGAGATATGAGGCGGAGAAGTTAGCACTGGATGCTCACCTGCAGAATCGTTGCCGATATACCTTTTTTTCACTTTTTTTTATTATTTTATATAATTTTTATGTTCTCATAATCACAATTTATAGTAGTTCTTGTGATTTCATAGCCAATCTGTGTTCTGACACTAATATTAGGTACTGAAATTGTACTCAAATAATAATAATAATGATAGTGCATAAAATAATAATAATAATAATGATAGTGAATAATAATGATGATGATAATAATAATAATAATAATAATAATAATAATAAAAGTTCCCTTGAAGCATCGCTGCCTTATCTGATCTGATCTCCACTAATGATGACTGGTGACATTTCACGAAGGGTGAGCCGTAGTCTTATCTCTTCTTATCAGTCCAGTAATTACAGTGATGACATTTGAGGAGTTTACACTGCTTCCCTTTATTTGTTACGCAAACCTGTCTGTCTGTCTTTCTGTCTGCCTGTGTGTCGTCTCCTTTCTGTCTGCTTGTCTCAGAGAGTAGCTCATGAACCAACTGGTATTACGCAGATCACAAGCACAGTATAACACTGTCTTGATTTTTTTAGTTATCCTAGGTAATTTACACTATGTATAATTGTATTTACGTATGTGTTCCTGTGAGATAGAGACAGAGACAGATAGATACAGACAGACAGACAGAGATAGACAGCCAATCAGGTACCCAGCTGACCAGCCAGGTGGCCAACCAGCTGCTGGCCAGCCAGGTGGCCAACCAGCTGCTTGCCAGCCAGGTGGCCAGGCAGGCAGGCAGCCAGCTGGCCTGCCAGCCTGCCGACATCACTTTCCACTTCACAGGGGAGTGTTAATATGACATGACATCAGTGAATCCTTGGTGTTTGCCACAGTGTTTGCTCTAGCTGGCGCTCAATTTACCTGGTGCTCCCACAAGGTACTAAGTGGTCCCAGATTTTTTTAATATGGCGCACACCGAGTGTTAAGACCCATTCTATGCTCACCAGGCATCTCAGGCCAATCGTGCCAAATTTGGAGGCAGGAAAAATAAAACGTAAAAATACGTTTGGGGCAGTAGCAGTACTAGCATATATATATACGTTTGGACCGTTTAAGGGTTAAATTCTTGGACCCTGAGAACGAGTTTTGGAGAGGGTCCTTGGACCCCCAAAGGGTTAACAATCTGTATAACAGTATTCAGTACAGCATTTTCCACTTCAGAGAATGTTGTAAGATTTGAGAAAGTTCTCTTCAGAGTGAATCATTATCTACCAGTATTGTCTCCTGACTTAGTGTTCTAATCCCCTCAGAGTGCTGAGGAGGGGTTGTTGAGGTGGTTTGGCCATTTAGAAAGGATGAAGCAGATTAAGATGACCAAGAAAGTGTATAATTTGGGGTGGAAGAAAGAATAGGGGTCATTCCTGGAAGGGTTGAAAGGAGAGAGGTAAGGAGGTTGTGAGCATCCAGCAGGCTTAAGTCAGCATGCTAAATCAGGGTAAATTGGAGATAAAGTTGTCTTTATGGCTTGAAGTGCTGTTGGAATATAAGGCATTTAGGAAAATTGGTTGGCCCAACTTGAATCGTGGAGGTGGAAAATACATTACCTGCAGTCTGAAGTTGATGTGGGGATGTTGCAGCTCAGACGGTCATCTAAACTGTGATGTCTGCACACTTCTGGCAAGATAGTTATTGAAGGAGTGATGGTGAATCTGTTTTGTTTTGAGGTACTCTACCTCAGTGGGAAATTGCCGATGTGTTAAAAGTTTTTCTACTGTTTAATCTGTTTATGTCTTCACTTATGTAGTGTTGCACATATAAGTAATTGAGAGCTAATTAAATTTAATCAAATGGTTTTAAGAAACTAAATTTGTTGTTGTATTTACCTAATTAGAAGCATGCAAATACATATACAGTACTGAATTATATTTGTATAATGATTGTAACATAGCAGTAATCAGATTAACTGTAAACACAATCACTGTAACTTCTATGTATGCTTCTTAGAAATAAAGATTCTGATTCTGAATAGATGTATATGGCACTGTACGATATTTCACACTTTCTCCACAGTATTATGGAATATCTCACTGAAAACTGCATATCTTATTTTTTTCAGGAACGATTACCATTTGCTGTAGTTGGAAGTACTACTTGGCATGAAATCCATGGTAAGAAGTTGCTGGGTCGCCGCTCCAACTGGGGTCTTGTTGAGGTTGAAAATAAAAGCCACAATGACTTTGCATATATGAGAGACATGCTGATCAGGTAAGTCCAAGTTTATTATACCGATGATATACTTATAGCTGAATTAATCTATTTTACTCTGTCATGAATAGTACAGTGGACCCTCGGTTAACGAATACCCCGGAAATCGTGCAATTATGTAAGTATA
Source organism: Cherax destructor (assembly GCA_009830355.1). Taxonomy (NCBI): domain Eukaryota; kingdom Metazoa; phylum Arthropoda; class Malacostraca; order Decapoda; family Parastacidae; genus Cherax; species Cherax destructor. The sequence goes on from WNWK01007027.1 coordinate 4,265, forward strand.
ATTTTGTAAGTTCTTGTGGAAGTGTAGTTTTGGGGGTCTGAAATAGACTAACCTACATGACATTATTTCTTAAGGACGTAAATTCGTTCGGTAATGGCACTTGAGCAGGCTTCTGCAATGAATTTTTTTCGTTAACCGAGGGTCCACTGTATATAGAATTAGATTTTTTTGTAATGTAGATATGCTTATCAGAAGAGTTAAAGTTATTGTGTACAGAACAGTTTCATTATATGAAGCATGACTGCTGTTATTCAGATCATGATCAACTGAAGCGTTTTGATAAAGTGCTAATAGGCAACATATACAGTGGACCCTCGGCTTTTGTTGAAAATTCTTTCCAGAATGTTGTTTGAGTGCCGTTACCCAACGAATTTGTTCCCATAAGGACAAATGTAAATTACATTAGTTATTTCAGACCCCCAAAAATACACTTACAAAAGCACTTACGAAAATACACTTACAAAAGCACTTACGAAAATACACTTACATAATTGTTCGAGTTTGGAGGTGAACGAAAACCGAGGGTCCACTGTATACTGTACTTTACTGCAAGTTGGTAGTTAGTGATGGATGAGAAAACTTTTGTATTTGTAAATTTTTGTGAATGTTTTCATAATTTTCTCGTTTTAGTCAATAACTAGAGGGTATGGCAGTATTCTACAAGGTTTTCCAAATTCTGTACTTTAAACTTATGTAAGCAGTTTAAGAGCAATTTAAGTATAAATAGATGATAAGTATCAGTAGTGAAGGAATGGCTAAGATGGTATATTACAATAGACTGAATAACACAGCACCATATTATGAAGTACAGTAGGGCCCTGCTTTACGGTGTTCCGCTAATACAACGGTTTCAAATTATGACCAAAACTCTCTATACGGCAAGCGGTCTTTCTAATATGGCACGCCCCACCCGGTTTGTTTACATTCTCCGTGAGCACATCTCTCTATTACGTCTGGAAACTTTCCAAAATTTCAAGTGTTTTAAAGTTATTGCATATTTTATATGTACAGTGGTCCCTAGGTTTTCGTGCATCTCCAAACTCGAACATTTATGTAAGTGTATTTTCGTAAGTGCTGTTGCAAGTGTATTTTTGGGGGTCTGAAATTGACTAACCTACGTGACATTATTTCTTAAGGAAGTAAATTCGTTCGGTAATGGCACTTGAGCAGCATTCTGGAACGAATTTTCGGCGAAAACTGAGGGACCACTGTATTCTGATAATAATACTTATGTGTACCTGTACCTAAATATACTTACACACTGTGCTGGCGTGCAGGTACACATTAAATCACTAAGAGTGTCCCTCTAGTCTTAATGCCATAGTAATACTAATAGTATATAATAATAATCACTCTTGGGCATATTAAATGTCTTATTTTACATTAATATAGACATTTTCATTTAATCCATCTATGATATTTTCTTCAAAATTATATAAGAAACATGTTACATAGCATATAAACATGCTGTGTTTATATGCTATGGAGGTGTGGTTGCCAGGCGGAGGGAAAACATTACGTTTTCTCTGGTCCAGCATCTGAGAAAACGTGTATGAATCTGCGTTTGTCCTAGTCACTCACCCACTCCTCTTTTGTTTACAATTCTCGGCATGAATTATTCATTACTTCTCCTTTCGTTTATGATGGCATCTAAAGGTAGTTGTTAGAAATTATTAAACTCAGTGAACAAGGTATGTGATGGTAATAATATGGCTCTGGGCTGCATTAAATATCATATAGCTATGTAGGTAGGTGTAGCCCAGGTGGGCTACATCTACCGGCTACCTACACCTGAGTTCCTACAAATAAATACTACTCACCTCTCATTCTACATTAAGACTACACATATTTTAAGGTAAATAATGAGTGTACTGTATGTGTATTTTATCTCTCTGGGCTGCTTTAAATATCGTATATTAAGTTTGAGACGGGGAGCCAGGGCTACCTACACCTAACTTCCTACAAATAAGTACTACTCACCTCTCGCCCTACATTAAGACTACAAATATTTTAAGGTAAGTAATGAATGTACTGTGTATGTATTTTACTTTTTATTGTTTTTTTTTAATCCTTGGTTCTATTACTAACTTTATACAAGTTAGTGTAAACTTGTCTGGCATTTATATGCATTTATAAGTGTAAAAAATGGCATTCTGCTTTCCGGCAGTAGCCTGGAAGGAACCTAACCTGCTGTATAAGTGGGGCCCTACTGTATATCTGATAGGTACTTCATACATTTATTATACATGGTGTAGGCAGTAGGTACAAGATTGCAAAGGCACATAACAGGTCCAGAAATAAACTACAATACAGTATTTTAAAAAAAAGTAATGGGTTTAGTTACACAGTGAATTCAGTGTACCAATCTTGTAAGAGCTATTTCTTAAATATCAAATACAATAGCCATAATTAAGCTGTGTGTGCTAAACTTAATGGTATTTCATACTATTCTGCTTATTCCAATTCTTAGATAACGCTATTATTATTATAATCCAAAAGAAGCGCTAAACCACAGGGGTTATACAGCAGATCATGCTATGATCTTCTAAACACTTGTACACCAAAAAAATATACCTAGTTTCAAAAGTGTGGATTTAATTAGTGCTTTTTATGAACAGAATACTATCGTATAATATGCAAATGAAAACCATCCTTATTCTTATTGACACGTTCATCTATTTTCAGGACGCACATGCAAGACTTAATCGGCTCTACAGCAGAGCGACATTATGAGAACTTCCGAAGAGCCAGATTGTCTACTAAAGCTACTTCCAGAGTCCACATAGTCAACGGCCAAGACACAGATCACATGGAAGACCTTAATGAATCAAAAATATAACAACTTGTTTTGCATTTAGTACTTTAAATTAAAGTGACGCTACTTTTAAACATATGCATTCAAAAAAGACATGAAACTGTACTATACATATATTTTTACATGTATCATTTGTGAACTGCCAGTTTGTTTCAGTTTCCAGTGAATGTGGATTAGTGAGAGATTTCATCACAGGTAAAGCATAACTTATCTTTGAAATATTTTACATGTATAGAAGATTAGAATAAAGGAAGGTGTTGACCACTGATGGTGGCTCAGTTGAAGATATGTGTTGAACACTGATGGTGGCTCAGTTGAGGATATGTGGGCATGAAGGACAAATTTTTTGTTTCTCATAAGGCTTTGTTTCATACTTGACATTGTTAGAACTTCACATTATGCTTACCTGAACAAAGGCAAAAACTTTCTTTAAAAATTGGCCACAAAACATCAAATAGAAAAGCACGCTGTTATTTTTATGAAGTTAATTGTAAGAGTTCTTCATTTTCTTTTTAGTAATCTCTAGCCCATTGTTCCCGGCATTTTAGTTGACTTTTACAACAGGCATGGCTTACGGAGGAAAGATTCTTATTCCACTTCCCCATGGATATGAAATGAAAAACAATAAGAACAAGAACTATTAAGATAAAATCAAAGAAAACTCAGATGAGTGTGTATACAAAACATGTACATACATGCATATGTAGTGTGACCTAAGTGTAAGTAGAAGTAGCAAGACGTACCTGAAATCTTGCATGTTTATGAGACAGAAGAAAGACACCAGCAATCCTACCATCATGTAAAACAAATATAGGCTTTCGTTTTACACTCACTTGGCAGGACGGTAGTACCTCCCTGGGTGGTTGCTGTCTACCAACCTACTACCAGTGGGATGTCTGAATGTGCGTGGATGTTGTGCGAATAATAAGAGAGATGATTGTAGACGTTATGAATGAAAAGAAGCTGGATATCCTGCCTTTAAGTGAGACAAAGCTGAAGGGGGTAGGAGAGTTTCAGTGGGGAGAAATAAATGGGATTAGGTCAGGGGTTTCAAATAGTGTTAGAGCTAAAGAGGAAGTGGCAATAACGTTGAATAATTAGTTATGGCAGGTAAAGAGGGAATATAAATGTATAAATTCAAGGATTATGTGGAGTAAAATAAAGGTTGGATGTGAAAAGTGGGTTATAGTAAGTGTTTATGCACCTGGAGAAGAGAGAAGTGTAGAGGAGAGAGAAAGATTTTGGGAAATGTTGAGCGAGTGCATGGGGAGTTTTGAACCAAGTGAGAGAGTAATTGTGGTTGGGGATCTTAATGCTAAAGTGGGTAAAAATGTTGTGGAGGGAGTAGTAGGTAAATTTGGGGTGCCAGGGGTAAATGTAAATGGGGAGCCTTTAATTGAGCTATATGTAGAAAGAGGTTTGGTAATAAGTAATACATATTTTATGAAAAAGAGGATAAATAAGTATACAAGGTATGATATAGCACATAATGAAAGTAGTTTGTTAGATTATGTATTGGTGGATAAAAGGTTGATGGGTAGGCTTCAGGATGTACATGTTTATAGAGGGGCAACAGATATATCGGATCATTATTTAGCTGTAGCTACAGTTTGAGTTAAAGGTAGATGGGACAAAAAGAAAATGGTAACAGCAAGTAAGAGAGAGTTAAAATTGTATAAACTAAGGGAGGAGGAAGTTAGGGTGAGATATAAGCAACTGTTGGCAGAAAGGTGGGCTAGTGCAAGTATGAGTAGTGGGGGGGAGGGGGGGTTGAAGAGAGTTTGGATAGTTTTAAAAATGCAGTATTAGAATGTGGGGCAGAAGTTTGTGGCTATAGGAGGGTGGGTGCAGGAGGAAAGAGGAGTGAGTGGTGGAATGAAGAAGTAAAGGGTGTGATAAAAGAGAAAAAGGTAGCTTATGAGAGGTTTTTACAAAACAGAAGAAGTGTTAATAGAAGAGCAGAGTATATGGAGAGTAAAAGAAAGGTGAAGAGAGTGGTGAGAGAGTGCAAAAGGAGAGCAGATGAAAGAGTGGGAGAGGCTCTTGTCAAGAAATTTTGCTGAAAACAAGAAAAATTTTTGGAGTGAGATAAACAAGTTAAGAAAGCCTAGGGAACGCATGGATTTGTCAGTTAAAAACAGAGTAGGGGAGTTAGTAGATGGGGAGCTGGAGGTATTGGGTAGATGGTGGGAATATTTTGAGGAACTTTTAAATGTCGATGAAAAAAGGGAGGCGGTAATTTCATGCACTGGCCAAGGAGGTATAACATGGTTTAGGAGTGAAGAAGAGCAGGATGTGAGTGTGGGGGAGGTGTGTGAGGCATTACATAGAATGAAAGGAGGTAAAGCAGCTGGAACTGATGGGTTCATGACAGAAATGTTAAAAGCAGGGGGGATATAGTTTGAGTGGTTGGTATTTTTGTTTAATAAATGTATGAAAGAGGGGAAGGTACCTAGGGATTGGCAGAGAGCATGTATAGTTCCTTTATATAAAGGGAAGGGGGATAAAGGAGATTGTAAGAATTATAGGGGAATAAGTTTACCGAGTATACCAGGTAAAGTGTACGGTAGGGTTATTATTGAAAGAATTAGAGGTAAGACAGAGAGTAGGATTGCAGATGAGCAAGGAGGCTTTAGAGTGGGTAGGGGATGTGTAGATCAAGTGTTTACATTGAAGCATATATGTGAACAGTATTTAGATAAAGGTAGGGAAGTTTTCATTGCATTTATGGATTTGGAAAAGGCATATGATAGAGTGGATAGGGGAGCAATGTGGCAAATGTTGCAAGTATATGGAATAGGTAGTAAGTTACTGAATGCTATAAAGAGTTTTTATGAGGATAGTGAGGCTCAGGTTAGGGTGTGTAGGAGAGAGGGAGATTACTTCCCAGTAAAAGTAGGTCTTAGACAGGGATGTGTAATGTCACTATGGTTGTTTAATATATTTATAGATGGGGTTGTAAAAGAAATAAATGCTAGGGTGTTGGGGAAAGGGGTGGGATTAAATTATGGGGAATCAAATGGAAAAATGGGAGTTGACGCAGTTACTTTTTGCTGATGATACTGTGTTTATGGGAGATCTAAAGAAAAGTTGAAAAGGTTAGTGGACGAGTTTGGCAGGGTGTGTAAAGGTAGATAGTTGAAAGTGAACATAGATAAGAGTAAGGTGATGAGGGTATCAAACGATTTAAATAAAAAAAAACTGGATATCACATTGGAGAGAGGGATTATGGAAGAAGTGAATGTTTTCAGATATTTGGGAGTTGACTTGTCAGCGGATGGATTTATGAAGGATGAGGTTAACCATAGAATTGATGAAGGAATAAAGGTGAGTGGTGCATTGAGGTATCTGGAGACAAAAAACGTTATCCATGGAGGCAAAGAAGGGAATGTACGAAAGTATAGTGGTACTAACACTCTTATATGGGTGTGAAGCATGGGTTGCAAATGCTGCAGCGAGGAGGCAGCTGGAGGCAGTGGAGATGTCCTGTCTAAGGGCAATGTGTGGTGTAAATATTATGCAGAAAATTCGGAGTGTGGAAATTAGGAGGAGGTGTGGAGTTACTAAAAGTATTTGTCAGAGGACTGAAGAGGGGTTGTTGAGGTGGTTTGGTCATTTAGAGAGAATGGATCAAAGTAGAATGTCTTGGAGAGCGTATAAATCTGTAGGGGAAGGAAGGTGGGGTAGGGGTCGTCCTCGAAAAGGTTGGAAGGAGGGGGTAAAGGAGGTTTTGTGGGTGAGGGTCTTGGACTTCCAGCAAGCATGTGTGAGCGTGTTAGATAGGAGTGAATGGAGACGAATGGTTTTTGGGACCTGACAAGCTGTTGGAGTGTGAGCAGGGTAATATTTTGTGAAGGGATTCAGGGAAACCAGTTAATTGATTTAGTTGGACTTGAGTCCTGGAAATGGGAAGTACAATGCCTGCACTTTAAAGGAGGGGTCTGAGATAGTGACAGTTGGGAGGGACTTATTCTCAGCTGTTGTATCTGAGCGCCTCTGCAAAGACAGTGATTATGTATGAGTGAGGTGAAAGTGTTGAATGATGATGAAAGTATTTTCTTTTTGGGGATTTTTTCTTTCTTTTTGGGTCACCCTGCCTTGGTGGGAGATGGCTGACTTGTTGAAAAAAAAAATTGTAAGAGGCATTTTTAAAATATATCTTCTTCTTTGGCTAAAATACTAGTACTTTCACTGAAGTGATAATGTCATTAGAATGACAAGTAGAACAGAAAACTTAGATTCTAATTTTCTATAGTGGGTTAAGAAAATTCTAAATATGATTTAACTAAAAATTGTACTGTGCTAGTTAATATATTTAAAGTATAATAGCAAAGAGAGAGCATTAATTGGTAAATCAATATATAATGTACTGTACTTTCCTTTATAATACATTCCTGTACATTTCTTGCGAAGTCCTAAGATCAATCACTTATCTGTGTGGAGTAAAATGTACGAACAAATAAAGACAATCAGAAAACAAGAGGAAAATCAGTTGTAGTGTACAGTCATTTCTGTAAAGACTAAGTGACACTGCACTTTTTTTTTTTTTTTTTTACAAGAGAAAGAGAGGGAAAGGAGTAATGAAGTTCAGGAGGATCCAGCAAGACCAACCATGCTCCTCTGTCTCCCCATCCATTTGCCATTCATGGTAAACTCTCCACCCACCTCCTTCCCAATCTCTCTGGTATAAAATCCCCAACTAACCTCTCTAACTTTCAAAAATTTACTCCCACCTACTCTGCTTCTTTCTTCCCTGTCCTTTGAACACAAGGAGAAGAAAATTGTCATTCAACTATTAACTCTCTTGTGTGCCCCTGCCTCAACTACTGTTATCAAGCAGAGACCACACCTAAATAAAGATAATATATCATTGAACAAAGTTCAATGTAGTATTGACAACCTTTCAAATAACACATGATTGGGCTCATCTCATTTGTTTTTATTAACACATCAGCCATTTTACAGGGTGACCTCAAAAAAGAAGAAGCATTTTCATCATCATTCGCTCTTGCAAGAGGCATGCCTACACTAGTTAAAAAACCAACATAATGCCCCTTCTTCAGAGAACAGGCACAGTACTTCTTATTTCCAGGACTCAAGTCCAGCTAACCACTTTTCCTGAATCCCTTCATAAATGTTACTTTGCTCACACTCCAACAGCACATCAAGTCATAAAAAACCATTTGCCTTCACTCGTTCCTATCTAACCTGCTCACACACACTTGCTGGAAGTCCAAGCCCCATGCACACAAAACTTCTTTTCCCCCCTCCCACCAACCATTAATAGGATGACCCCTACCCTGCCTTCCTTCCACCACAGATTTATATGCCCTCCAAGTCATTTTATTTTGTTCCATCCTCTCTAAGTGTCCAAACCACCTCAACAACCCTTCCTCTGCCCTCTGGATAATACTTTTAGAAACCCTGCACCTCCTTCTAAATCTCCAAGCTATGGATTCTCTGCATTACATTCACACTGCACATTGCCCTCAGACACGACATCTCAACTGCCTCCAGTCTTCTCCTTGTTGCAACATTCCCCACCCATGCTTCACCCAGGGAGGTACTACCATCCTGCCAAATGAGTGTTAAATGGAAACCTGTAATTGTTTTACACAATGGTAGGATTGCTGGTTTTCTTTTCTTTCTGTCTCATGAACACACAAGAACACAGGTATGTCTTGCTACTTCTACTTACACTTAGGTCACACTACATACATCTGTATGTACATGTATAAGTATACACACCGATCTGAATTTTCTATTTTCTAAATAGTTCTTGTTCTTGTCTGTCTTATCTATCCTTGGTTTTCGTGATTAATCCGTTCCAGAGAGTCTGCCGAAAACCGAAATTCACGAAAACCGAAACCATTTTTCCCCTAAGAAATAATGTAAATCCAATTAATCCGTTCCAGACACCCAAAAGTATTAACAAAAAATAATTTTTTAGATTAAATATAGATTTACATACAGAAAAGAATGACAAATCAATATAAAGCAATAATAACATCACATTTACCTTTATTGAAGACTCTTGTTGGTGTATGGAAGATGGGAGGAGGGGAGAGAGAAGAGAAATTACTATTGTTTGGAAGGTGAATCTCTTTCCATAAAGACTTGAGGTACTGAGTCCTTATCCGAGGTTATTTCTCTTCTTTGTTTTTTAATGGCACTAGAACCAGCTTGAGTCACTGGACCCCTGTCGCTCAAAAAATTGTTCCAGAGAGCTCTGTTTCTGGCGTCTCTAAGATTTGCCTAAAATGAGACGAGGCATTGTCATTGAACATGTCGCAGACACGGCCTGCAACAGCTTTGTTAGGGTGATGTTCCTCCACAAATGTTTGCACCTCACTCAACTTTGCACAAATGTCCTTAATCTTTGAAGAAGGCACCTTCTTCCCTCTCTCTTCCTCCTCCTGTGAAGCAATTTCTTCAGCTGTGCTGTTGCAGATGGTCTTGCAGCTCTTCAGTGGTTAACTTTTCAATGTGGTCCTCCACCAATTCCTCCACATCTTCACCACACACATCCAACCCCATGGAATTCCCCAATGCCACAATACATTCCACAACAGGCATAGGGTCGACAGGGTCAGCCTCAAACCCTTCAAAATCCTTCTCATGGACACATTATGGCCACAATTTTCTCCAAGCAGAGTTCATCGTCCTGGAAGTCACTCCCTGCCAAGCCTTATCTATAAGAGTTATGCAATTGAGGATATTGAAGTGATCCCTCCAGACCTCTCTTAGGGTCAATTCAGTGTCCGAGGTCACATCAAAGCACCTTTGAAACATTGTTTTCATATTTTTCTATGATTTCTTTCTTTAATTCTATTGTGTTTCTCACCTTCTTTAACAAAGGTCTGGCACTAGGAGCTTTCTTTGGGCCCATGGTGACTTATTTAGCAGTTGCAAGCACAAAAAACAATGAATTATTACAAAATGTTCCGTATGAATGCGTGGGGTGATGCTCACTCACTGAGAAACAATGCCATACTGACTCTGAATGCGTCTGTGGGAGGCTTTGTGTGCGCGCAGCAACTGGGACGTTCCGTACGACCGCTGAAATCCAAGGGAAATCACAAAAACCAAGGCTATATTTTGACGAAAAAAGTTGTCGATAACCAAAATTCACGAAAACTGACTCACGAAAACCGAGGGTCCACTGTATATTGCAAACCCTGACTATGTCAAGGAGATTAATTTGGCATATTCTACCGGCAAAATCTTCAAGCACAATAAACTGCTATTTGTTTTTGTTTGTTTCAAGTGGCCAACAAATAAATAATGTGAGACTAAGGCTTGGAGTATGAAGTGTTTTTGGAGCCACATACTAACCAATGGTTCTGCTTCTATTCACTAACTGTTGGTACAGGAGTGAGTGAGCATTCAACTCCAGAAACTCTTTAAACATTAGTGTTAATGAGGTAGGTACTGTTCTCTAAAAATTTTATGTACATACTCACCTAATTGTGGTTGCAGGGGTTGAGACTCAGGTCTCCCCTAACCCTCCTGTCCTCCAGTGTCGTCAGGCCAATTTCTCTTAACCTTTCTTCATAGGACATTTCCCTTAGCTCCGGAACTAACCTTGTTGCAAACCTTTGCACTTTCTCTTAATTTCTTGATGTGCTTGACCAGGTGTGGGTTCCAAACTGGTGCTGCATACTCCAGTATGGGCCTGACGTACACAGTGTACAGTGTCTTAAACGATTCCTTACTAAGGTATCGGAACGCTATTCTCAGGTTTGCCAGGCGCCCATATGCTGCACCAGTTATCTGGTTGATGTGTGCTTCTGGAGATGTGCTCGGTGTTATACTCACCCCAAGATCTTTCTCCTTGAGTGAGGTTTGCAGTCTTTGGCCACCTAGCCTATACTCTGTCTGCGGTCTTCTTTGCCCTTCCCCGATCTTCATGACTTTGCATTTGGCAGGGTTAAATTCAAGAAGCCAGTTGCTGGATCACATGTCCAGCCTGTCCAGGTCTCTTTGTAGTCCTGCCTAATCCTCATCTGATTTAATTCTCCTCATTAACTTCACATCATCTGTGAACAGGGACACTTCTGAGTCTATCCCTTCCATCATGTCATTCACATATACCAAAAATAGCACTGGTCCTAGGACTGACCCCTGTGGGACCCCGCTCGTCACAGGCGCCCACTGTGATACCTCATCACGTACCATGACTCGTTGTTGCCTCCCTGTCGGGTATCCTCTGATCCATTGCAGTGCCCTTCATACATATAATACATACATACATACATATAATTTGAGTATGGAGTTAATTTGGTAAAATGGTGCACCTTTTAAAGTAATTAATGAAAATAACTGTCCAGTCTCAAATATGGTAATGGCAATCAAATCTCTGAATAGTGAAAAATATTTAAAAAGAGTGAAAATCTATTTTGAAGCAATATAAGAACAGGATACATCTTTACAATTCTAATAATGATCACAAAATTAACTTTCTATATCAGAAATTCTCAATTACCTTTTTCCAATTATTTCCTCATACTGACCTAATACATTACTGGCAAAACTGTTGGTCTACCTTGTAACCAATAAGCCTTTTTCTACTTAACCACATCTGGTGTCTAGTCATCTTTGCTTCATTTCTCTCAACTGTGGATTTTTTTTCACACAGCTGTGCAAGGTTAAATGAGACTGCCTCATATGATCATCTTATTGGCAGTGTGCTCTGCTCCACTCTTATTAGAGCTGGCAAGTCATGCTGACTCTTGCCTATAGTGCATTAATTTGATAGATCAGTTTTTCATTGGGACTGATAACCTTAATTTTGGCCCCTTTTCTAACATGTCTGCTCTCTTCTCTGAAGGTATCTTCTTTAATGTAGAGGTTATCTATGGCTTTTTATCTGCAGTTGATCTCTTGCACCAAATTAATTTGTACTCTTGAAACTGCTTTGCCTTTGCTCTTAATATCCTACTCCATATTCTGTGGGTTTAGTGTCCTTTCTTAAATAGTACTATTGTATTATTATTATCATAAATTATAGAAAAGCAAGTGTTTTGAATACACAACACTTTGTATCACTGTATGGCTTCTGACTTCTTATTCAGCTTTTTGAGTAGTAATTAAGTAGAGTATTTTCCTGGCACAAACATGACTTACATAGATATACAAAATGCTCTTATTAATAGTGACCAAATGACTCCAAGTCAGTTTAAATAGTATGTGAAGAATGTTTTAAGTCGAGTAATATATATATAAATAGTTACAGATGTATATCTTGCTGACTTTCTTATGCATAATGTCATTCTCAATTAGAAAATGAACCAATGGAATTATGCAGCCTCTTCATTATAAAAGCAGAGAGTAGTTGACACATGACTCATGAGTATATCTGCTCTCTTGTTGTTGTAGGTTCGCCGGTCTTGTCCCAGCCCGGGTCTTTTCCAGATGGTGACCCGGCATTGGCTCCCCAGGTGGGGGTGTCATTCATCTTCTTTCTTCTTTCGTCTTGCTATGGGCCCTCCGGGTGGAGGGTGACATCTTCTCTCTTGCGATGACTCCCCTGAGTGAGGAGTGTCTTCTTTCTTCTTAACTTTCTGCTCTCTTGTCAGGTAAATTTTATGAATCTTCTCCAAGGCTGGACATACATATATACATACATACATACATACATACATACACACACACAAATACATACACACACACACACACACAAATACATACACACACACACACACACACAAATACATACACACACACACAAATACATACACACACACACACACACACAAATACACACACACACAAATACATACACACACACACACACACACACACACACACACACACATACACACACACATATACACACACACACATATATATATATATTATATATTAATGTGGTTCATGGGTGACAATGTACAATTCTTCTTTCTTTCAACACGTCGGCTATTTCCCACCGAAGCGGGGTGGCCCAAAAGGAAAAAAAAAGTTTCTCCTTTTACATTTAGTAATATATACAGGAGAAGGGGTTACTAGCCCCTTGTTCCTGGCATTTTAGTCGCCTCTTACGACACGCATGGCTTACGGAGGAAGAATTCTGTTCCACTTCCAATATGTACACAAAATTGCTTACTGTTGTGGCAGGTCTAAAGACTGCATTTTAACTAAGTCACACGAGGAAATGATAGATTATAATTATTAAGAACAAATATGACTGAAATACTTGCCCAAACAATGAAGCAGATGATAATACAAAATCTAGTCATATCATTTAGTAATTAAAGGGACAAGACAGTAATAAGATATTAACAATTGTATTATTCTTATGACCAGAGTGAGTATAGTATATGTATTTCAAACCAAATCAGTGCTGAATGACCCAAACAGGTTTAGTGCTTTTTTATGAATAATGTACTGTACTGTATAATATTAATGCAAACCATCTTTAAAAAAAAAAAAACATTTGCTCAGCCTCAGGTGTCAAGAGATGAAACTGCACTTAGCAGAGGGAGGATGGAGCAGCCAGCACTCCTGCTGAATGATCCATGTAGTTTTAGCACTTAATTTATTATAAAATTGTAATCCTCTTTAAGAGAAGGGTTTTTAGTAAGTGAGAGTTATCATCTCTTCCAATTAATATTTGAGAATACAGCAGGAAGAGTGATTTAAATGTTATTCTAACGAAAGAAGTCTGGCTGAAGGCTGAACATCTTCAGTACTTAATAATAACTACATAACACATCTAGATAGAAGCTCAAGTGTTTGTAATATAGAGAGTATAGCAAGTGTTGTTAGTGAAACTAAGATGTGACACAAGGCTCATTATCTATTAAATAAATTATGGTAAACATTAATGGTGGGTTGTCATGAGGCTTCTTAAAGAAGAACTTCATATTGTAGGCCTCAGTTAAATGCTTGATATATAAAGTAACTGTGGATCTGCCAGTAACATTGAATATGAATGTTTACGTATTTCAACGCACTGTCCTATTGTGTTGAATATGAAGTTGTTTTACGATGGTAGAGTTACTATACAGTGGTAACCCGGAATTCGTCAATACGTAATTCGTTCCAGAAGGCTGTTTGAGTGCCGTTACTGAATGAATTTGTTCCCATAAGGATGAATGTAAATTAGATTAGTTCGTTCCAGACCCCCAAAAATACACTTACATAATTATTCGAGTTGGGAGCTGTACGAAATCCAGGGTACTACTGTATTTCTAATGGTCACAAAGTCATTCATAATTGTTAAATGTTACAAATATTACATGTTAAAATATTTTATTTTGATAATATAATACTGATTATTATCAGTCTATGCAAATACTGTAATAGCATTATTATTATTATAATAAGCATGGTTTCTGTATTAGAAAATTAAAAACAGATACTGCATTTTCATTTGCTGTACATTAAAATACTGTACATCTGTCATACTGACCATAAAAATGTTTTATCACTGGTAGAAATGCAGTATCTGTACAATAATAATACTATATGCATCAAATAAACTAGGTGGCTAAGTAGCCTACAGTGAAGAAATTTCTGATATACTGTACTACACCAATACAATCAGATTATGACTTAACTTGCTGGCCTTAGCACAGTTTCACATTAAATTTAATTATTTATTTTAAATTACAGTATTATTGCTTTAATCTTTAAAGTAAGTGTATGATGAGTGCATCTAATCATAATTACTGTGTTCAAAGTGTTCAAATAATAGCTTCTATATATATTTTAAGGAGATTTTCTCTCCATAAAACCAGAGAAAATTGTGTAAGTGATTGTAAAAGAATGTACGTCAAGTCAGATCAATGAGCTGCCGCCAGAAGTGTACGTGGTTACACAGAGATAAGCATTTATACATTAATCCAAATTTCATAATTTTGATAGGTACACATTCTTAACTGGATACCGTATTTGTGATTAGTACAGTACGTATGTACCTCATACTCTCGTGGGTACATATACCTGATACTGTACTAGTGATGATATATGTACGTGTACCTGAAATTGTACTTGTGATGATACATGTGCCTGATATTGTACTTGTGATGATACACATTCTTGTTCTTGATACTGTACTTGTGATGATTTATGTATCTAATATTTTACTTGTGATTGATGCACCTAATACTGAGGGATGGACATACCTGATAATTGTTAACAATACTTATATACATACGTACATGTATACATGTGAAAACAAATATCTGATGTTTGTGATGGGTACTTGTGCCTTATTCTTGTGATGGATACATATATGTGATAACTGCAATAGATACATGTACCTCATACAAGTATTTATGATGGATACATATACGTATGTACATCTCATTAAGAAATATATCTTGTCTACCATGTATCATTGTACCATGTCTCAATAAAGTATTATTATTATTATTATTATTATTATTAAATAATTATGGGCACATGTGCTTTATGCAGGTACAGTTAGTTATGGTACATATACAGTTATCTGATAACTGTAATGGGTATATGTGCCTTGTACTGTACAAGTACATACTCTTAGCTATGGTACAAATATCTGATAACTGTGATGGGTACATGAGCTTACTGATGATTGTAAATGTAAGTTATGTCTGTACTTACCATGTCACTTTTGTTTCCATGTGTTAATCAGCTCTTGTAACATTCAAAATTTCATAAATAACATTTCATTCCATTTACCGAGTATTATTTATCATAAAATATGTCTAATTATCTCCATGGGGAAGTGGAACAGAATTCTTCCTCCGTAAGCCATGCGTGTCGTAAGAGGCGACTAAAATGCCGGGAGCGAGGGGCTAGTAACCCCTTCTCTTGTATATATTACTAAATGTAAAAGGAGAAACTTTCGTTTTTCCTTTTGGGCCACCCCGCTTCGGTGGGAAACGGCCGGCGTGTTGAAAGAAAGAAAGATGTCTAATTATGAAAAGCACGTTATGCAATAAGAGCAAGTGAGGGCCCTTGCCTGGACTACTGTAATTCATACCAATCTCTACCTATTACAGTATTTTTTTGTAACAACCTCAGTATGGTCTGGGATGCTCCACTCCAATGATCATTACTTTCATATTCTCTTGTATCTGATATTCAGTCTTTCATTGCCTAGCCTTTTTTCGTTGCTCCCATCACCTTGCTCTTGTCTATGATTTCTTTCAATTTCCATCTTTTACACACCCTCCCAAACTCCTCCACCAAACTTTTCAACTTATTCAGCAAACAGCAACTCTGACAACTCCCACTTTATATCAAATCCTATTACGTATCTTTAAATCCCATATCTCTTCCCAGCACTCTAGCATTCACTTCTTTTACAACCCATCAATAAAGATGTTAAACAACCATGATGACATCCCACATCCTTGTCTAAAGCATATTCTCCTACATACCCTTACCTTTGAAGAGTTTTGAGAGTTTATCTACTCTCTGAGCCCGGCCATGGGCCAGGCCCTTGCATGAGCCTCTTTATCTGGAGTTTACCTGGAGAGAGTTCCAGGGGTCAACGCCCCTGCAGCCCGGTCTGTGACCAGGCCTCATGTTGGATCAGAGCCTGATCAACCAGGCTGTTACTGCTGGCTGCACGCAGTCTAACGTACGAACCACAGCCTGGCTGGTCAGGCACCGACTTTAAGTGCCTGTCCATTGCCTGCTTGAAGACAGCCAGGGGTCTATTGGTAATCCCCCTTATGTATGCTGGGAGGCAGATGAACAGTCTTGGGCCCCTGACACTTATTGTGTTGTCTCTCAACGTGCTAGTGGCACCCCTGCTTTTCATTGGGGGGATGTTACATCGTCTGCCGAGTCTTTTGCTTTCGTAGGGAGTGACACTCGTGTGCAAGTTTGGTACTAATCCCTCTAGGATTTTCCAAGTGTATATAATAATGTATCTCTCCCGCCTGCATTCCAGGGAGTACAGGTTTAGGAACTTCAAGCGTTCCCAGTAATTGAGGTGGTTTATTGCAGTTATGCGTGCCGTGAAGGTTCTCTGTACATTTTCTAGGTCAGCAATTTCACCTGCCTTGAAAGGTGCAGTTAGTGTGCAGCAATATTCCAGCTTAGATAGAACAAGCGACCTGAAAAGTGTCAACATGGGCTTGGCATCCCTGGTTTTGAAGGTTCTCATTATCCATCCTGTCATTTTTCTGGCAGATGCGATTGCTACAGTGTTATGGTCCTTGAAGGTGAGATCCTCTGTCATGATCACTCCCAGGTCTTTGATGTTAGTTTTTCGCTCTATTGTGTGGTTGGAATTTGTTTTATACTCCGATGAGATTTTAATTTCCTCACGTTTTCCATATCGGAGTAATTGAAACTTCTCATCATTGAACTTCATATTGTTTTCTGCAGCCCATTTAAAGATTTGGTTGATGTCTGCTTGGAGTCTTGCAGTGTCTTCACTGGCGGACACTGTCATGCAGATTCGGGTGTCATCTGCAAAGGAAGACACGGCACTGTGGCTGATATCCCTGTCTATGTCTGATATGAGGATGAGGAACAGGATGGGAGCGAGTACTGTGCCTTGTGGAACACAGCTTTTCACCGTAGCTGCCTCAGACTTTACTCTGTTGACTACTACTCTTTGTGTTCTACTTGTTAGGAAATTATAGATCCATCTACCAACTTTTCCTGTTATTCCTTTATCACGCATTTTGTGTGCTATCACACCATGGTCACACTTATCAAAGGCCTTTGCAAAGTCTGTGTATATAACATCTGCATTCTGTTTGTCTTCTAGAGCATCCAGGACCTTGTCGTAGTGGTCCAATAGTTGGGACAGACAGGAGCGACCTGCTCTAAACCCATGCTGCCCTGGGTTGTGTAATTGATGGTTGTCTAGATGAGTGGCGATCTTGCTTCTTAGAACCCTTTCAAAGATTTTTATGATATGGGACGTTAGCGCTATTGGTCTGTAGTTCTTTGCTATTGCTTTACTGCCGCCTTTGTGGAGTGGGGCTATGTCTGTTGTTTTTAGTAACTGTGGGACGACCCCAGTGTCCATGCTCCCTCTCCATAGGATGTTAAAAGCACGTGATAGGGGCTTCTTGCAGTTCTTGATGAACACTGAGTTCCATGAGTCAGGGCCTGGAGCGGAGTGCATGGGCATGTCATTTATCGCCTTTTCGAAGTCATGTGGCGTCAGGGTAATGTCAGATAGGCTTGCATCTACCAGGTTCTGTGGCACTCTCATAAAAAAATCATTTAGGTCTTCAACTTTCAGTCTGGTTAGCGGCTCGCTAAAAACTGAGTCATACTGGGACTTTAGTAACTCACTCATTTCCTTGCTGTCATCTGTGTAGGACCCATCTTGTTTTAGTAGGGGCCCAATACTGGATGTTGTTCTCTACTTTGATTTGGCATAAGAAAAGAAATACTTTGGGTTTCTTTCAATTTCATTTATGGCTTTTAGTTCTTCCCGCATTTCTTGATTCCTGTAAGATTCCTTTAGTTTTAATTCAATGTTTGCTATTTCTCTGACCAGTGCCTCCCTACGTATTTCAGATATATTGGACTCTTGTAGCCGCTCTGTTATTCTTTGCCTTCGCCTGTATAGGGAGCGCCTCTCTCTTTCTAGTTTACATCTTCTCCTCCTTTTCCTTAAGAGAATTTGCCTTGAGCAAACCTCAAGTGCCACAGAGTTAATTTGTTCTAGACATAGGTTAGGATCCGTGATGCTTAGGCTATCTTCCCAGTTTATATCATTTAGGACTTGGTTTACTTGGTCCCACCTTATGTTTTTGTTATTGAAGTTGAAATTGGAGAAGGCTCCCTCGCGACTCATCACATTTTGTCGATCTGGGGCCCCCCTCATACATGTCTGGACCTCTTATTATGTTGTGATCTGAGTAGTATATCGTTTTTGATATGATGACATTTCGTATCAGATCATCATTGTTAGTGAAGATGAGGTCCAGCGTATTCTCCAATCTTGTAGGCTCTATTATTTGCTGGTTTAAGGTGAATTTGGTGCAGAGATTTAAAAGCTCGTGTATGTGCGAGTTTTCATCTGAGCTGCCTCCTGGTGTAATCTCTGCTACCACATTATTTGCAATATTCCTCCATTTTAGGTGCCTTAGGTTGAAGTCCCCCAGGAGCAAGATGTTGGGGGCAGGAGCTGGAAGGTTTTCCAGACAGTGGTCAATTTTCAGATGCTGGTCCTGGAATTGTTGGGACGTTGCATCCGGAGGCTTGTACAGTATACAACTACGATGACCAGGTTTTGATTCTCGATCTTTACTGCTAAAACTTCAACTACATCATTTGAGGCATTTAGTAGTTCTGAGCATTTAAGTGACTCTGTGATATACAGGCCAACCCCCCTTTTGCCTGTTCACTCTGTCACATCTGTATAGGTTGTAGCCAGGGATCCATATTTCATTGTCCAAGTGATCCTTTATGTGGGTCTCTGTGAAAGCCGCAAACATTGCATTTGACTCTGTAAGCAGTCCACGGATGTAAGGTATTTTGTTGTTCGTCGCTGGCTTTAGACCCTGTATATGTATTTGCAAAGATTAATGTCGTCGGATGGGTGGTATGGGGGGATCTTTTTTTCCTGGCACTAATACAGTGGTACCCCGGTTTACGATATTTTTTCGTTCCAGAATGCTGTTCAAGTGCCATTACCAAACGATTTTATCCTCATAAGAAATAATGTAAAATAGACTAGTCCTTTTAGACCCCCAAAAATACCCTTACAAAAGCATTTACAAAAAATAAACTTACATAAAAGGGCAAGTTTGGAGACCATCGTAAACCGGGGTACCACTGTATCTGTTGTTCTGGAGTGGAGGCCACATTGACTGTGGTTCCATTCCAGAAATGATTGCAGTTGGTGTACGATTTCTGTCATTTCCTGCCAGCTTTTTTTCCTTCCTGGCGCTAAAAAACCTCTCTCTCTGGAGTGGCTTTGGCTACCCAGGTTTTCCCATGGTCTGGATGTTCTGTGTCATCTTGTACCCTTTAGGTGGTGTGCCTGGCAATATAGGTTATAGCACTGTCTTTCCTGAACTGATGAGTGACACATTTCAGGGTGGAAAAGCTTACAGAAAGGGAGGTTGCATTTTCCTGTTGTCATATGGGCACGGCATTTTCTGGGGTGGTCAAAGTTGCATGTCCCATCTGTTTTCCCAGAAATTCCATGCCTGCAGATACCAAATGCATAATATTTGCATAGGCCTGGTTTGTGTTTGCCTTGTTTTTTGTGACTGTGTTCCCTAATGTATTCCCTATTGATGCGTGTTTTCCTGTCTCATTTCTATCTTCAGCACTAGTGCTAACATCCCCTTTTGTTCCATCTCCAACACTAGCACCTTCAGGAGCACTGTCCTCCAGGACAACACTAAAGGAATCTTACAGGAATCAAGAAACGCGGGAAGAACTAAAAGCCATAAACGAAATTGAAAGAAACCCAAAGTATTTTTTTTCTTATGCAAAGTCAAAGTCGAGAACACCAACGAGTATTGGGCCCCTACTTAAACGGGATGGGTCCTACACAGATGACAGCAAGGAAATGAGTGAGTTACTTAAGTCCCAGTATGACTCAGTTTTTAGCGAGCCGCTAACCAGACTGAAAATCGAAGACCTAAATGAATTTTTTATGAGAGTGCCACAGAACTTGACTGACGCATGCCTATCTGACATCACCCTGATGCCAAATGACTTCGAAAAGGCAATAAATGACATGCCCATGCACTCCGCTCCAGGCCCAGACTCATGGAACTCCGTGTTCATCAAGAACTGCAAGAAGCCCCTATCACGTGCTTTTAACATCCTATGGAGAGGGAGCATGGACACTGGGGTCGTCCCGCAGTTACTAAAAACAACAGACAGCCCCACTCCACAAAGGGGGCAGTAAAGCAATAGCAAAGAACTACAGACCAATAGTGCTAACATCCCATATCATAAAAATCTTTGAAAGGGTTCTAAGAAGCAAGATCGCCACTCATCTAGATACCCATCAATTACACAACCCAGGGCAGCACGGGTTTAGAGCAGGTCGTTCCTGTCTGTCCCAACTACTGGACCACTACGACCAGGTTCTAGATGCTCTAGAAGACAAACAGAATGCAGATGTTATATACACAGACTTTGCAAAAGCCTTTGACAAGTGTGACCATGGTGTAATAGCACACAAAATGCGTGATAAAGGAATAACAGGAAAAGTTGGTAGATGGATCTATAATTTCCTAACAAGTAGAACACAAAGAGTAGTAGTCAACAGAGTAAAGTCTGAGGCAGCTAATGTGAAAAGCTCTGTTCCACAAGGCACAGTACTCGCTCCCATCCTGTTCCTCATCCTCATATCGGACATAGACAGGGATATAAGCCACAGTGCCGTGTCTTCCTTTGCAGATGACACCCGAATCTGTATGACAGTGTCCACCGTTGAAGACACTGCAAGACTCCAAGCAGACATAAACCAAATCTTTAAATGGGCTGCAGAAAACAATATGAAGTTCAATGATGAGAAATTTCAATTACTCAGATACGGAAAACGTCAGGAAATTAAAATCTCATCGGAGTATAAAACAAATTCCAACCACACAATAGAGCGAAAAACTAACATCAAAGACCTGGGAGTGATCATGACAGAGGATCTCACCTTCAAGGACCATAACACTGTAGCAATCGCATCTGCCAGAAAAATGACAGGATGGATAATGAGAACCTTCAAAACCAGGGATGCCAAGCCCATGTTGACACTTTACAAATCGCTTGTTCTATCTAGGCTGGAATATTGCTGCACACTAACTGCACCTTTCAAGGCAGGTGAAATTGCTGACCTTGAAAATGTGCAGAGAACCTTCACGGCACGCATAACTGCGATAAACCACCTCAATTACTGGGAACGCTTGAAGTTTCTAAACCTGTACTCCCTAGAACGCAGGCGGGAGAGATACACTGTTATATACACGTGGAAAATTCTCGAGGGATTAGTACCAAACTTGCACACGAAAATCACTCCCTACGAAAGCAAAAGACTCGGCAGGCGATGTAACATCCCCCCAATGAAAAGCAGGGGTGCCACTAGCACGTTGAGGGACAACACAATAAGTGTCAGGGGCCCAATATTGTTCAACTGCCTCCCAGCATACATAAGGGGGATTACCAACAAACCCCTGGCTGTCTTCAAGCAGGCACTGGACAGGCACCTAAAGTCGGTACCTGACCAGCCAGGCTGTGGCTCGTACGTTGGACTGTGTGCGGCCAGCAGTAACAGCCTGGTTGATCAGGCTCTGGTCCAACATGAGGCCTGGTCACAGACCGGGCCACGGGGGCGTTGACCCCTGGAATTCTCTCCAGGTAAACTCCAGGTAGCACCCTCAGGAGCACTGTCCTCTAGGACAACACTAGCACCCTCAGGAGCACTGTCCTCCAGGACAACACTAGCACCCTCAGGAGAACTATCCTCCAGGACAACACTAGCATCCTCAGGAGCACTGTTTTCTAGGACAACACTAGCTCCCTCAGGAGCACTCTCCTCCAGTACAACACTAGCACCCTCAGGAGAACTATCCTCCAGAACAACACTAGCACCCTCAGGAGTGCTGTCGTTCAAGACAGCCCCTTCCAAACCACCCATCTTATTTTCCCAGCTGTCATACCATGTTGACATGTCTTTTAAGAAGGATCTTTTATTGGTGTTCTTGTCTTTTAATATAGATGCAATTTCCTCATACAGGTGTATCTCGTTTGGGCAGACCCAAAAACATCTCTCTGAGTTTATGTCAAGTGTGGTCACTGGTTGAAAATCCCTGCATATACCATGGGACCATTGACCACAGAGATTGCAAGCAATCCAGGTCTGTTTTCGTCCCTTACCCTTTCTACAGACTACACAGATCTTCATGGTGGTGGTCATCTTACAACACTTGACCACTCTTATTGTTGCGAGGGCATTGCCAACTGAGCCAAGGAACACCAGGAAAAACTATAGGATTGATCTGACAAGTGGCTACTACAATTTAATCCCAACAAATGATGAAAATTAAGTAAGGGCAAAGATGACTGGAAACAGGGTACAGACTCAAGGAACAAAGGCTGCAAACTTCCCTGAAAAAGAAGGGCCTCTGGGTGAGCCTAGTTCTGAGCATTCACCTAAGGCACACATCACCTGAAAAGCTGCCACAGCAAATGTGAGACTAGCAAATTTAAGGGTTGCTTTCAGGAACCTCAACAAGGAGGCATTCATTACATTATACACTTCTCAGGCCCATTTTTTAGTGTGCAACACAGTGTGAAATCCACATCTGATAAAGCATGTAAAGAAGCTGGAAAAATGCAGTTTTGCAACAAAACTACTCCCAGAGTTGAGGGCTAGAAGACAAAGACAAAGATTTATTTCTTTGCAAAGGTTACAATGTGTAATTACATTTTTTATGTGCTAGGTACAAAGAAAGGCACTATCATGCTATCTAGACTGAAGTCTAGACAATAAAAGTGGTTAATTTTTAATAAGAATAAATATTGTATAATTAAGTAATTATTAAGTACATGTATAATTATACAATATACATTATAAAATTAATAATGGCACAAAAAAAGTAAAAGTAATACAATTAATAATGGTACAAACAGTACTATTTTAAGTATGATTTGATGTTTTAATTGACTAGAGGTCATATAGTATTTTGGGAGAGTTGCTTCAACTGGTTAGATTTTAGCACAGAGTTGGTTTGGTTAGTACGTACTGAGAAATGAGATGATTTTTAAGCATAGCCCTAAATATGTATGCTGGCAGACCTTTTGTTGGTTTGGGTAATGACATTACAGGTCAGAAGAACCAGAGGTGACATGATTACAACATACAAAATACTAAGAAGAGCTGACAATGGACAGGGAGAGTCTGGAGTCTCAGGTAGTACATGAGGTCACAGATGGAAGTTAAAAACACAGATGAGTCATAGGGATGTTAGGAAATATTTATTTAGCTTTAGCGTGGTCAGTATATGGAATGACATGAACAGTGAAGTGTAAGTTTATTTAGGCACAGGTACACACAAGTAAAATTATCATATATAGTGGAAATTACCTAGGACAACCCAAAAAACTCAGTCAGTGACTTATTTCCATTGTGGTCCTTGTGGCAGAGGCAGGATCCATACACAGCTTTAATTAATAGGTATAATAAGAGCTCACGCAGCCAATGGGGGCAGGGCCAGGAGCTGAGACTCGGCCCCTGCAACCACAAATAGGCGAGTACTTCACCTATGAAATTTGTGTCTGGGGTTCTACCTCAGTTGTGCTCCTCAAACCAGTTATCACACAAGACACAGCTACCACGATCCTCACAAACTCAAATTTTAGGCAACACATTATGCCCTTATTCAAATTCCTAAACTTAGTTCATACCCATGGGGTGGGCAGCAGTCAAAAGATTAGAGGCACATAATGGGTCCAGGGACTGTACCTCAACATTACAGAGGCACATAATGGGCCTAGGGACTGTACCTCAACATTAGTCACATAATGGGCCTAGGGACTGTAAAGTATAAAGTAAATTTTATTTCACTGCAATTTTACATAGATATTTGTAGTTACAATCATAAACTGAAGTGCAAGGAGAGCCACTGACATGCCATGGCATTAGGGGCAGCTTAATCTAATGACTTATAGACTATGAACATAATATTAGAGAAATTGATTGAGATTTTTCTAGTTATATACATATTTGATTTCAAATTACAATATGATGATATTACACTGTTAAAATTACAATATGATGATATTACATTGTAACAAGTGTTTAGGAGGATGGTAATATAAAATTGAAATTATCTTAAGGAAAATAACATTGAGCATTTTTTAAAGTAGTTTACAGTATGAGTATTTAGTTTAGGGTGAGTAGGTGGTTTTTGAGAAGAGTCTTAAATTGATTTTCAGACCAGGTTATCTCAGTATTTACTGGTAATGAATTCCAGATTCTGGATTCTGTACTTCAACATTAGTCACAAAATGGGTCCAGGGACCACAAAATGGGTCCAGGGACCACATATTAGGTCCAGAGCCACAAAGTTCTAATAACTAAACAAGTTACAGTAGTAATGAACTATGTATTTACGTTTATATTTGGTTACAATCCAATTTACAATCCAATTTTCAATGCTACCCAAGAAATAAGCTTTGATAATTCTATTTACTCATGTGTAATTCCCACTCAAATCCAACCCCTCTCACACATGAATTTATCCAACCTAAATTTGAAACTACCCAAGGTCCTAGCTTCAATAACCCTACTAGGCAGACTGTTCCACTCATCAACTACCCTATTTCCAAACCAATACTTTCCTATATCCTTTCTAAATCTAAACTTATCTAATTTGAATCCATTATCTCTTGGAGAGATATCCTCAAGACCTTATTTATATCCCCTTTGTTAATACCCATTTTCCACTTGTATACCTCGATCATGTCTCCCCTCAATCTACGTCTTACAAGTGAATGTAATTTTAGGGTCTTCAATCTTTCTTCATACGGAAGATTTCTAATGCTATGTATTAATTTAGTCATTCTACGCTGAATGTTTTCTAACGAATTAATATCCATTCTGTAATATGGAGACCAGAACTGAGCTGCGTAATCTAGGTGAGGCCTTACTAACGATGTATAAAGCTGTAATATAACCTCTGGACTTCTGTTGCTTAAGAACATAAGAAAGGAGGAACACTGCAGCAGGCCTGTTGGCCCATACTAGGCAGGTCCTTCACTTACACTTCTTGATATAAATCCCAGTAATCTGTTTGCCTTATTACGTACGCTTAGGCATTGCTGTCTTGGTTTAAGGTTGCTGCTTACCATAACCCCCAAGTCCTTCTCGCAATCTGTATGGCTAAGTTCTACGTTATTTAACTTATAAGTGCTTGAGTTATGGACACTCCCGAGCTTCAGAACCTTGCATTTATCTACATTGAACTGCATCTGCCACTTTTCTGACCAGGAATTGAGTTTGTCTAAATCCTCCTGAAGTTCCCTGACATCTACGTTTGAATCAATTATCCTACCTATCTTTGTGTCATCGGTGAATTTGCTCATATCACTAGTAATTCCCTCATCAAGGTCATTGATATATATTATAAACAACAACGGGCCTAAGACTGATCCCTGTGGAACACCACTTGTTACAGATCCCCACTCGGATTTAACCCCATTTATGCACACTCTCTGCTTCCTATTGGTGAGCCATGACTCGATCCATGACAGCACTTTTCCCCCAATGCCATGAGCTGCCACTTTCTTTAACAGTCTCTGGTGCGGTACTCTATCAAAAGCCTTACTAAAATCTAAATAAACAATATCGAATTCTTTATCGTAATCAACAGTCTCAAAAGCTTTACTAAAGAAGGTTAATAAATTAGATAGGCAGGAACGGCCCCTCGTGAATCCATGCTGAGTATCATTAATCAAATTATGGTTATCTAGATGGCTTCTAATAATATCAGCTATAATTGACTCTAGTAATTTGCCTACAATTGAGGTCAGGCTTATTGGGCGGTAATTTGATGGTAGTGACTTGTCCCCTGCTTTAAAAATAGGAATTACATTAGCCATCTTCCACATATCAGACACTACACCTGTTTGAAGAGATAAATTAAAAATGTTAGATATTGGTTCACAGAGTTCCATTTTGCATTCCTTAAGAACCCTTGCAAAAAGCTCATCAGGACCTGGCGATTTATTTTGTTTCAGTCGGTCTACTAGTTTCATAACCATTTCGCTAGTGACTGTGATATTACATAATTTATCTTCTTCAGGGACACTATAAAAATTAATTACTGGGATATTATTAGTGTCTTCCTGTGTGAAAACCGAGAGAAAATAATTATTAAAAATAGAGCACATATCATTCTCCTTGTCAGTAAGATGTTTAGAGTTATTTTTAAGGGGACCTATCTTATCCCTAACTTTTGTTCTATAAACCTGGAAAATTTTTTTTGGGTTAGTTTTTGAATCCCTAGCAACTTTAATTTCATAGTCCCGTTTAGCTTTTCTTATACCCTTTTTAATGTCCCGCTTAATGTCAGTATACTGATTTATAAGATGACCCTCACCTCTATTTATGCGCCTATAAATTCCTTTCTTCTGCACTATCACAGTAGCGATCAGTGAAAAGGCGGGGCCAGGAGCTGTGAATCGACCCCTCCAACCACAAATAGGTGAGTACACAGGGTGATGATGATGTATACAATAAGTAACCTTTCCGGCGGCACAAATGAAACTTCCTGATGTACGGGGAAGAAATATTGCCCCAAGTTGGGCGATGAATGGAAAGGGAACAAGGAACAGGAACCAAAAGTTCCCAGTTAGGTCAGGTGGACCCCTTGCCTGAGCCCCACCACAACAGGACACCATCACCTTCATTTGAGTTCAGTGGCCGGATTCACACTAAATCCGTTAAATATTTTAAGAACGGAAAAATGGAGCTGATAAGATTTATTAAA
The DNA here is from genome assembly GCA_009830355.1 of Cherax destructor. Taxonomy (NCBI): domain Eukaryota; kingdom Metazoa; phylum Arthropoda; class Malacostraca; order Decapoda; family Parastacidae; genus Cherax; species Cherax destructor. The sequence continues at coordinate 31,496 of WNWK01007027.1, forward strand.
TTTTTTACCCCGGAGGGTTAGCCACCCTGGATAACCCAAGAAAGTGAATATGTCATCAAGGACTGTCTTTCTTATTTCCATTGTGGTCCTTTAATCTTGTCTCCCAGGATGCCACCCACACCAGTTAACTAACACCCAGGTACCTACTTATTGCTACGTACCTACTTATTGCTACGTACCTACTTATTGCTACGTACCTACTTACTGCTAGGTACCTACTTACTGCTAGGTACCTACTTACTGCTAGGTACCTACTTACTGCTAGGTACCTACTTAGTGCTTGGTACCTACTTACTGGTGAATAGTATCCCTCTTGTTCAGTGCCCAGCTGGCAAAATAAGGTGAAGTTTAGCGTCTCAGACTTTTCAGACACACCTCCATGCAAACCGAAATGCTCTGCATAAGCAAAGACTCTATAAGTACGAATACCAATAATGTTAACCAGATCTGTACCATGTACTTCATAGAAATAAAGATTATTATTATTATTATTATTATTATTATTATTATTATTATTATTATTATTATTATTATTATTATTATTATTATTCATCTGCTGGATGAATGAATCATTCTTGAAGAGACTGCAGTCCTATAAGAGACTAATATTTTAGTGGTAATAAGATACTTAAATGTTTTTGAGATTGTAGCTCCATATTGTATTGTATTCATTAGCAATATGAAGAATTTGCAATATATGAAATGACTGTAATACAATTTTTTTTGTGTGAGATATAACAATGCCCAGCGGGTCTGATAAAGACCCAGTGTGACCTCTATAATTTTTTTTTTTGCTCTACGCTCACAGGATGAGCATGTGGTGAATCTCCATGAGTTCATCAGTGAGAGAAGACAATAACACATTTATTTATCATGTGCTGAAATAATTGTTCTGGGGTCTTAAGTAGATACAAGACTCTTATAAGTGAATTATTGGAGGCAATATACACACTAGAATGGAACTTTGCACGAGTGTGTTAGATTGTAGTTATAGTATCTAGTATCAGCAGTAATTATGTGACATTCAGATACGATGACAACTGTGTTATTATTAAGCAAGACAAGTTAATTGACATTCTGTCCTGACGGAAGCAACGGCCTCAGGCGACACCTGGGGGAATATAAGTCCATTTTTTCCTCACCTTGTTCATTAACTAGATTGCAAACTATAATTTGTGCAAGGTGGGCAAGAGCTTGATTCAAGTATGCGGTGTCGGTAGTAGGGAACCTGAAATTCAGTAAGTTCTGGAGCCCATTAGTGTTATATCTAGGTGCTAGGTATTCACCCTTCCTGTTAGGCACTGATGTAGCGTACACCAGTGCTGCATCATATATCCTGGTAATGGACCCAGGAGCCACATGTCATCAAGGACACAACCTGCTAAGTAACAGTGTACTTGTTATTATTGTCCATTGTCGGGGAAATGTCCAGCAAATGTATTGCAGAGAGAATGTTACGGCTGGTATTTCTCAAGATGGAAGACTAACAGTCAGTTAAGTAACTCAGTATGAATATTACATATATATATGTATATATATATATATATATATATATATATATATATATATATATATATATATATATATATATATATATATACATACATACATACATACATATATACATATATACACCTTCACAGCACACATAACTGCGATAAACCACCTCAATTACTGGGAACGCTTGAAGTTCCTCAACCTGTACTCCCTGGAACGCAGGCGGGAGAGATACATGATTATATACAATTGGAAAATCCTAGAGGGATTAGTACCAAACTTGCACACTAAAATCACTCCCTATGAAAACAAAAGACTCGGCAGACGATGCAACATCCCCCCAATGAAAAGCAGTGGTGCAACTAGCACGATAAAAGAGACAACACAATAAGTGTCAGGGGCCCATGACTGTTCAACTGCCTCCCAGCATACATAATGGGGATTACCAATAGACCCCTGGCTGTCTTTAAGAAGGCACTGGACAGGCACCTAAAGTCAGAGCATCCGGGCTGTGGTTCGTACGTCGGGTTGAGCGCGGCAAACAGCAACAGCCTGGTTGATCAGGCCCTGATCCACCATGAGGCTTGGTCACAGACCGGCCCGCGGGGGCGTTGACCCCCGAAACCCTCTCCAGGTATACACACATACATATATACACTCCAACACGAAAGTCAGTCTGCCTAAGTTATTTTGATATCTTTATTATGCACCCCATACCCATCCCTTGGCAGTAGTCAAAAGATTACAGAGGTACATAATGGGTCCAGGGACTGGACCCCAAAGTTAAGAGACGTCAAAACCCTACACAGTTTTCATATTATTTCAGGATCATTGATTATGAAAAAGCGCTAATTAGGAGCGTAGAGTTGTACAGCCTAATTAGTAACTGTCTTCATTACTTAGTCATAACTATGGTCTGATCTTGTTCACGACCACCATGGACTGACTTATCCTGGTCACGACCACCATGGCTGACTTATCCTGGTCACGACCACCATGACTGACTTATCCTGGTCACGACCACCATAGCTGACTTATCCTGGTCACGACCACCATAGCTGACTTATCCTGGTCACGACCACCATAGCTGACTTATCCTGGTCACGACCACCATAGCTGACTTATCCTGGTCACGACCACCATAGCTGACTTATCCTGGTCACGACCACCATAGCTGACTTATCCTGGTCACGACCACCATAGCTGACTTATCCTGGTCACGACCACCATAGCTGACTTATCCTGGTCACGACCACCATAGCTGACTTATCCTGGTCACGACCACCATAGCTGACTTATCCTGGTCACGACCACCATAGCTGACTTATCCTGGTCACGACCACCATAGCTGACTTATCCTGGTCACGACCACCATAGCTGACTTATCCTGGTCACGACCACCATGACTGACTTATCCTGGTCACGACCACCATGGCTGACTTATCCTGGTCACGACCACCATAGCTGACGTATCCTGGTCACGACCACCATAGCTGACTTATCCTGGTCACGACCACCATAGCTGACTTATCCTGGTCACGACCACCATAGCTGACTTATCCTGGTCACGACCACCATAGCTGACTTATCCTGGTCACGACCACCATAGCTGACTTATCCTGGTCACGACCACCATGACTGACTTATCCTGGTCACGACCACCATGGCTGACTTATCCTGGTCACGACCACCATAGCTGACGTATCCTGGTCACGACCACCATAGCTGACTTATCCTGATCACGACCACCATAGCTGACTTATCCTGGTCACGACCACCATAGCTGACTTATCCTGGTCACGACCACCATGGCTGACTTATCCTGGTCACGACCACCATGACTGACTTATCCTGGTCACGACCACCATGGCTGACTTATCCTGGTCACGACCACCATAGCTGACGTATCCTGGTCACGACCACCATGACTGACTTATCCTGGTCACGACAACCATAGCTGACTTATCCTGGTCACGACCACCATGACTGACTTATCCTGGTCACGACCACCATGACTGACTTATCCTGGTCACGACCACCATGGCTGACTTATCCTGGTCACGACCACCATAGTTGACTTATCCTGGTCACGACCACCATAGCTGACTTATCCTGGTCACGACCACCATAGCTGACTTATCCTGGTCACGACCACCATAGCTGACTTATCCTGGTCACGACCACCATAGCTGACTTATCCTGGTCACGACCACCATAGCTGACTTATCCTGGTCACGACCACCATAGCTGACTTATCCTGGTCACGACCACCATGGCTGACTTATCCTGGTCACGACCACCATGACTGACTTATCCTGGTCACGACCACCATGGCTGACTTATCCTGGTCACGACCACCATAGCTGACGTATCCTGGTCACGACCACCATGACTGACTTATCCTGGTCACGACCACCATAGCTGACTTATCCTGGTCACGACCACCATGGCTGACTTATCCTGGTCACGACCTCCATTGACTGACTTATCCTGGTCACGACCACCATAGCTGACTTATCCTGGTCACGACCACCATAGCTGACGTATCCTGGTCACGACCACCATGGCTGACTTATCCTGGTCACGACCACCATGGCTGACTTATCCTGGTCACGACCACCATATCTGACTTATCCTGGTCACGACCACCATGGCTGACTTATTCTGGTCACGACCTCCATGGACTGACTTATCTTGGTCACGACCACCATAGCTGACTTATCCTGGTCACGACCACCATAGCTGACGTATCCTGGTCACGACCACCATGGCTGACTTATCCTAGTCACGACCACCATGGACTGACTTATCCTGGTCACGACCACCATGGCTGACTTATCCTAGTCACGACCACCATTGACTGACGTATCCTGGTCACGACCACCATAGCTGACTTATCCTGGTCACGACCACCATATCTGACTTATCCTGGTCACGACCACCATATCTGACTTATCCTGGTCACGACCACCATGGCTGACTTATCCTGGTCACGACCTCCATGGACTGACTTATCCTGGTCACGACCACCATAGCTGACTTATCCTGGTCACGACCACCATAGCTGACGTATCCTGGTCACGACCACCATGGCTGACTTATCCTGGTCATGACCACCATAGCTGACTTATCCTGGTCACGACCACCATGGCTGACTTATCCTGGTCACGACCACCATGGCTGACGTATCCTGGTCACGACCACCATAGCTGACTTACCCTGGTCACGACCACCATGGCTGACGTATCCTGGTCACGACCACCATGACTGACTTATCCTGGTCACGACCACCATAGCTGACTTATCCTGGCCACGACCACCATAGCTGACTTATCCTGGTCACGACCACCATGGCTGACTTATCCTGGTCACGACCACCATAGCTGACTTATCCTGGTCACGACCACCATGGCTGACTTATCCTGGTCACGACCACCATAGCTGACTTATCCTGGTCACGACCACCATGGCTGACTTATCCTGGTCACGACCACCATGACTGACTTATCCTGGTCACGACCTCACGACCACCAGTCACTAAATATCTTAATTACAATCCTAATTAAAAACTTGTCATTCTTCTCAGGACAATAAAGTCATGGACCCACTTTGCTGTTGGTTAAAATCATAATTTAACATTAGCAACCACTCCACACTGTATAATGTTTGTGTTAATAACTAAACATAGTCGTTCATTGTTCGTCCACCTGTGAGATGAAAGTTATTATTGTTTGATTAAATTTATTATTCCTTACGATACGATACGAAGAGAGTAGGTAAGACCCTTACGGGTGAATGGGAAGTGGGAAAGTGTAATAATAGGTGGGTGAGAGGAAGGAATTTGGGTAGGAGGTAGAACCAGGGCTTGACCCAGTATATTCCTTTTAGACATTATAGATACTTTATATGGTTGCTTAAACATGGTATAGATAGTTTGTTGTTGCTTAGAGACATTACAGATAGCAGGATGTATACTCAGAGATGTATATGTCTTTCAGCGTATGTATACTGAGATCCTCGTACAGTCGATAGGTTTTAAACCCCATTAATCAACCAACCAACATAGATTATGAATAAACACGATAATGGACATGGACAGGAACCGTGGTCCTGGCAGGTACTATATACAATAAGTTACCTAGACAAAGCTACTCTGCATTATTACACAGTGAATATAATTTGTGACACTATTTATCTCCACTATACAATAAAGATGAATTATAGAGAAGGTAGACATTATTGTTTTATTTACAACTGTTACAATAACTTTGCGTTATTCAAATATAACATACTGTTAAAACATATTATATATTATTGTTGCAACTACAAGTACATGCTAGTAGTGTTTCTACCACAAGAACATTGTGAGTGAATCCACGTACCTGTCCGTATCTTGGTACATGTTATCTGGTGAGTGCTGGGTGCAGGTGAGAGCTGGGTGCTGGTGAGTGCTGGGTGCAGGTGAGAGCTGGGTGCTGGTGAGTGCTGGGTGCAGGTGAGAGCTGGGTGCTGGTGAGTGCTGGGTGCAGGTGAGTGCTGGGTGCTGGTGAGTGCTGGGTGCTGGTGAGTGCTGGGTGCAGGTGAGTGCTGGTGAGTGCTGGGTGCTGGTGAGTGCTGGGTGCTGGTGAGTGCTGGGTGCTGGTGAGTGCTGGGTGCTGGTGAGTGCTGGTGAGTGCTGGGTGCTGGTGAGTGTTCGGTGCTCGTGAGTGCTGGGTGCAGGTGAGTGCTGGTGAGTGCTGGGTGCAGGTGAGTGCTGGTGAGTGCTGGGTGCAGGTGAGTGCTGGTGAGTGCTGGTGAGTGCTGGGTGCTGGTGAGTGCTGGTGAGTGCTGGGTGCAGGTGAGTGCTGGTGAGTGCTGGGTGCAGGTGAGTGCTGGTGAGTGCTGGGTGCTGGTGAGTGCTGGATGCTGGTGAGTGCTGGATGCTCGTGAGTGCTGGTGAGTGCTGGGTGCAGGTGAGTGCTGGGTGTAGGTGAGTGCTGGGTGTAGGTGAGTGCTGGGTGTAGGTGAGTGCTGGGTGTAGGTGAGTGCTCGTGAGTGCTGGATGCAAGTGAGTGCTGGGTACAGGTGAGTGCTGGGTGTAGGTGAGTGCTGGGTGTAGGTGAGTGCTGGGTGCAGGTGAGTGCTGGGTGTAGGTGAGTGCTGGGTGTAGGTGAGTGCTGGGTGTAGGTGAGTGCTGGTGAGTGCTGGATGCAAGTGAGTGCTGGGTGCAGGTGAGTGCTGGGTGTAGGTGAGTGCTGGGTGTAGGTGAGTGCTGGGTGCAGGTGAGTGCTGGGTGTAGGTGAGTGCTGGGTGTAGGTGAGTGCTGGATGCAAGTGAGTGCTGGGTGCAGGTGAGTGCTGGGTGCAGGTGAGTGCTGGGTGCTGGTAAGTGCTGGTGAGTGCTGGGTGTAGGTGAGTGCTGGGTGTAGGTGAGTGCTGGGTGCTGGTGAGTGCTGGGTGCAGGTGAGTGCTGGTGAGTGCTGGGTGCAGGTGAGTGCTGGTGAGTGCTGGGTGTAGGTGAGTTCTGGATGCTGGTGAGTGCTGGGTGCAGGTGAGTGCTGGGTGCTGGTGAGTGCTGGGTGCAGGTGAGTGCTGGGTGCTGGTGAGTGCTGGGTGTAGGTGAGTGCTGGTGAGTGCTGGGTGTAGGTGAGTGCTGGGTGCTGGTGAGTGCTGGGTGCTGGTGAGTGCTGGTGAGTGCTGGGTGCAGGTGAGTGCTGGGTGTAGGTGAGTGCTGGGTGTAGGTGAGTGCTGGGTGTAGGTGAGTGCTGGTGAGTGCTGGATGCAAGTGAGTGCTGGGTGCAGGTGAGTGCTGGGTGCAGGTGAGTGCTGGGTGCTGGTGAGTGCTGGTGAGTGCTGGTGAGTGCTGGGTGCTGGTGAGTGCTGGGTGCTGGTGAGTGCTGGTGAGTGCTGGGTGCAGGTGAGTGCTGGGTGCTGGTGAGTGCTGGGTGCAGGTGAGTGCTGGGTGCTGGTGAGTGCTGGGTGTAGGTGAGTGCTGGTGAGTGCTGGGTGTAGGTGAGTGCTGGGTGCTGGTGAGTGCTGGGTGCTGGTGAGTGCTGGTGAGTGCTGGGTGCAGGTGAGTGCTGGGTGTAGGTGAGTGCTGGGTGTAGGTGAGTGCTGGGTGTAGGTGAGTGCTGGTGAGTGCTGGATGCAAGTGAGTGCTGGGTGCAGGTGAGTGCTGGGTGCAAGTGAGTGCTGGTGAGTGCTGGGTGTAGGTGAGTGCTGGGTGTAGGTGAGTGCTGGGTGTAGGTGAGTGCTGGGTGTAGGTGAGTGCTGGGTGTAGGTGAGTGCTGGGTGTAGGTGAGTGCTGGGTGCAGGTGAGTGCTGGATGCAAGTGAGTGCAGGTGAGTGCTGGGTGTAGGTGGGTGCTGGTGAGTGCTGGGTGCAGGTGAGTGCTGGGTGCTGGTGAGTGTTGGGTGCTGGTGAGTGCTGGGTGTAGGTGAGTGCTGGGTGCTGGTGAGTGCTGGGTGCTGGTGAGTGCTGGATGCAAGTGAGTGCTGGTGAGTGCTGGGTGTAGGTGAGTGCTGGATGCAAGTGAGTGCAGGTGAGTGCTGGGTGCTGGTGAGTGCTGGATGCAAGTGAGTGCTGGTGAGTGCTGGGTGTAGGTGAGTGCTGGGTGCAGGTGAGTGCTGGTGAGTGCTGGGTGTAGGTGAGTGCTGGATGCAAGTGAGTGCAGGTGAGTGCTGGGTGTACGTGAGTGCTGGATGCAAGTGAGTGCTGGTGAGTGCTGGGTGTAGGTGAGTGCTGGGTGCAGGTGAGTGCTGGATACAAGTGAGTGCAGGTGAGTGCTGGGTGTAGGTGAGTGCTGGGTGCTGGTGAGTGCTGGATGCAAGTGAGTGCAGGTGAGTGCTGGGTGCTGGTGAGTGCTGGGTGCTGGTGAGTGCTGGGTGCAGGTGAGTGCTGGGTGCAGGTGAGTGCTGGGTGCAGGTGAGTGCTGGGTGCAGGTGAGTGCTGGGTGCTGGTGAGTGCTGGATGCAAATGAGTGCAGGTGAGTGCTGGGTGCAGGTGAATGGTGGGTGTAGGTGAGTGCTGGGTGCAGATGAGTGCTGGGTGCAGGTGAGTGCTGGGTGCTGGTGAATGCTGGATGCAAGTGAGTGCTGGGTGTAGGTGAGTGGTGGGTGTAGGTGAGTGGTGGGTGCAGGTGAGTGGTGGGTGCAGGTGAGTGGTGGGTGCAGGTGCGGGTGATGAGTGTAGGTGAGTGGTGGGTGCAGGTGAGTGGTGGGTGCAGGTGAGTGGTGGGTGCAGGTGCGGGTGATGAGTGTAGGTGAGTTGTGGGTGCAGGTGCGGGTGATGAGTGTAGGTGAGTGGTGGGTGCAGGTAGTGGTGGGTGCAGGTGCGGGTGATGAGTGAGGTGAGTGGTGGGTGTAGGTGAGTGGTGGGTGTAGGTGAGTGGTGGGTGCAGGTGCGGGTGATGAGTGTAGGTGAGTGGTGGGTGCAGGTGAGTGGTGGGTGCAGGTGAGTGGTGGGTGCAGGTGAGTGGTGGGTGCAGGTGCGGTGATGAGTGTAGGTGAGTGGTGGGGCAGGTGAGTGGTGGTGCAGGTGAGTGGTGGGTGCAGGTGCGGGTGATGAGTGAGGTGAGTTGTGGTGCAGGTGCGGGTGATGAGTGAGGTGAGTGGTGGGTGCAGGTGAGATGTGGGTGCAGGTGAGTGGTGGGGCAGGTGAGTGGTGGGTGCAGGTGAGTGGTGGGTGCAGGTGAGTGGTGGGTGCAGGTGAGTGGTGGGTGCAGGTGCGGGTGATGAGTGTAGGTGAGTGGTGGGTGCAGGTGAGGGGTGGGTGCAGGTGAGTGGTGGGTGCAGGTGAGTGGTGGGTGCAGGTGCGGTGATGAGTGTAGGTGAGTGGTGGGTGCAGGTGAGGGGTGGGTGCAAGTGAGTGGTGGGCAGGTAGTGGTGGGTGCAGGTGAGTGGTGGGTGCAGGTGAGTGGTGGGTGCAGGTGAGTGGTGGGTGCAGGTGCGGTGATGAGTGTAGGTGAGTGGTGGTGCAGGTGAGGGTGGGTGCAAGTGAGTGGTGGGTGCAGGTGAGATGTGGGTGCAGGTGAGTGGTGGGTGCAGGTGAGTGGTGGGTGCAGGTGAGTGGTGGGTGCAGGTGAGTGGTGGGTGCAGGTGAGTGGTGGGTGCAGGTGAGTGGTGGGTGCAGGTGAGTGGTGGGTGCAGGTGAGTGATGGGTGAGGTGAGTGGTGGTGCAGGTGAGTGGTGGGTGCAGGTGAGTGGTGGGTGTAGGTGAGTGGTGGGTGCAGGTGAGTGGTGGGTGCAGGTGAGTGTAGGTGAGTGGTGGGTGTAGGTGAGTGGTGGGTGTAGGTGAGTGGTGGGTGCAGGTGAGTGGTGGGTGCAGGTGAGTGGTGGGTGTAGGTGAGTGGTGGGTGCAGGTGAGTGGTGGGTGCAGGTGAGTGGTGGGTGCAGGTGAGTGGTGGGTGCAGGTGAGTGGTGGGTGCAGGTGAGTGGTGGGTGCAGGTGCGGGTGATGAGTGTAGGTGAGTGGTGGGTGCAGGTGCGGGTGATGGGTGTAAGTTAAAGCAGCCTCAGTTATGGTCTAGCAGTGAGTGAGTGAGGTAGTGTGTGTCTGAGGCTGACAGTGTCTGAGGCTGACAGTGTCTGAGGCTGACAGTCTCTCACTTTCTCTCCGCCTGAACCTTCACTACCATATAACACAACTTCTCGCCTCGTTATTACAAATATTTACACAGTGTTGCTACAGTTTGACAACATTAATCATAAATTTAACTTGCTCACTGGATGTTCCATTTAAACATTGAGGAAACAATTGTGAGGTGTTGTGAACCACACTGGTTTTCTTGGGTTATCCTGGGTTATTAACCCTCAAGTGTTCATAATATTGAGTTAACCCAGGTTAATAACTCTCCTGGGTTAATAATAAAGTCTTCAAGATCGAAGATTTATTGGTACGGCTGAATAAAAGACACAGGTAAGTGTGTTCCAATGCCCTAAAATATGGCTTTTCATTGTACATAGTAAATTCTTTAACTGTTCGTCATTACAATATATCTATGAGTTAAAATATGAGACCATTTACATGCAACACAGGTTAATGATCCTGACAAAATAGTTCTTAAAAATCTTACCTAAACCACATGACCTCTTGAGGCTGCCTTGTGTATCGTATCCTCTGCATGGTAGACTACCTTCTAGTGCAAACTGCAGGCAGAGGTTAGTTGCTAAACTGCTTTCTAAGTAGACAGTGTGAGTCAGCATTGTTTGTTCTGAACAATATGAACCAACACTGTTACTGTGTGCACATAGCACCTTGTATCCTCATTACTTGCCACACTAACTACATCTTATCACAGTAGACAGCAAACAAGTCCAGCTTAACTACACACTGTAGCTACAGTATAGTCACACAGTGTAGCTACAGTTTAGCCAGTGTAGCCACACTGTAGCTACAGTTTAGTCACACAGTGTAGCTACAGTTTAGTCACACAGTGTAGCTACAGTTTAGTCACACAGTGTAGCTACAGTTTAGTCACACAGTGTACTTACAGTTTAGTCACACAGTGTACTTACAGTTTAGTCACACAGTGTACTTACAGTTTAGTCACACAGTGTACTTACAGTTTAGTCACACAGTATACTTACAGTTTAGTCACACAGTATACTTACAGTTTAGTCACACAGTGTAGCTACAGTTTAGTCACACAGTATAGCTACAGTTTAGTCACACAGTGTACTTACAGTTTAGTCACACAGTGTACTTACAGTTTAGTCACACAGTATAGCTACAGTTTAGTCACACAGTGTAACTACAGTTTAGTCACACAGTGTACTTACAGTTTAGTCACACAGTATAGCTACAGTTTAGTCACACAGTATAGCTACAGTTTAGTCACACAGTGTAGCTACAGTTTAGTCACACAGTGTACTTACAGTTTAGTCACACAGTATAGCTACAGTTTAGTCACACAGTATAGCTACAGTTTAGTCACACAGTGTAGCTACAGTTTAGTCACACAGTGTACTTACAGTTTAGTCACACAGTATAGCTACAGTTTAGTCACACAGTATAGCTACAGTTTAGTCACACAGTATAGCTACAGTTTAGTCACACAGTGTACTTACAGTTTAGTCACACAGTATAGCTACAGTTTAGTCACACAGTATAGCTACAGTTTAGTCACACAGTATAGCTACAGTTTAGTCACACAGTGTACTTACAGTTTAGTCACACAGTATAGCTACAGTTTAGTCACACACTGTAGCTACAGTTTAGTCACACAGTATAGCTACAGTTTAGTCACACAGTATAGCTACAGTTTAGTCACACAGTATAGCTACAGTTTAGTCACACAGTGTACTTACAGTTTAGTCACACAGTATAGCTACAGTTTAGTCACACAGTATAGCTACAGTTTAGTCACACAGTGTAGCTACAGTTTAGTCACACAGTGTAGCTACAGTTTAGTCACACAATGTAGCTACAGTTTAGTCACACTGTAACTACAGTTTAGTCACACACTGTAACTACAGTTTAGTCACACACTGTAACTACAGTTTAGTCACACATTGTAGCTACAGTTTAGTCACACAGTGTAGCTACAGTTTAGTCACACACTGTAACTACAGTTTAGTCACACACTGTAACTACAGTTTAGTCACACAGTGTAACTACAGTTTAGTCACACACTGTAACTACAGTTTAGTCACACAGTGTAACTACAGTTTAGTCACACAGTGTACTTACAGTTTAGTCACACAGTGTAACTACAGTTTAGTCACACACTGTAACTACAGTTTAGTCACAGTGTAGCTACAGTTTAGTCACACACTGTAACTACAGTTTAGTCACACAGTGTAACTACAGTTTAGTCACACAGTGTAGCTACAGTTAGTCACACAGTGTAGTTACAGTTTAGTCACACACTGTAACTACAGTTTAGTCACACACTGTAACTACAGTTTAGTCACACACTGTAACTACAGTTTAGTCACACACTGTAGCTACAGTTTAGTCACACAGTGTAACTACAGTTTAGCCACACAGTGTAGCTACAGTTTAGTCACACAGTGTAGCTACAGTTTAGTCACACATTGTAGCTACAGTTTAGTCACACAGTGTAACTACAGTTTAGTCACACAGTGTACTACAGTTTAGCCAGTGTACTGTTTAGTCACACAGTGTAACTAGTTTAGTCACACATGTGCTACAGTTTAGTCACACAGTGTAGCTACAGTTTAGTCACACAGTGTACTACAGTTTAGTCACACAGTGACTAAGTTAGTCACAGGTAGCTACAGTTTCACACAGTGTAACTCAGTTTGTCCACAGTGTAACCTAGTACCAGCAGTCACTGAGTACAGTTATCACATGTAATACAGTTTGTCACAGTGTACTAAGTTTAGTCACAAGTGTGTACAGTTTAGTCACACAGTGTACTAATTTGTCACAAGTGCTAAGTTAGTCACAGTACTACAGTTAGTCACACATGACTACAGTTTAGTCACACATGTACAAGTCACGTTACTACATTTACACCATGTACTACATTTACCACATGTACAGAACTGTAGTTATCAGTGCACATTGCACAGTGTCATTTTCTGTGCTACAGTTTATCACACATGTATAAGTTTAGTCACACATGTAACTACATTTAGCACATGATAGTTAGTCACACAGACTACAGTTTAGCACACAGTACAGTTTACACAGTGACTATAAGTGTCACACTGTACTACAGTTTAGCACACTGTACTAGTTTAGTCACACACAAAGCAGACAGTGAATGTAGTTTAGTCACACAGTGACTAAGTAGTACACATGCTCAGTTTAGTCAACATGTAGCTACAGTTTACAAATGTAGCTACAGTTACATGTCACAGTTTATCACAGTGTATACAGTTACCATGTACACAGTTTATCACACATGTATCAGTTTGCACAGTACACAGTTAGTCACACATTACACATTTACACAGATAGTAGTCACATGTAACACAGTTTAGTCACACATGTACTACAGTTTAGCACAGTGTACAGTTTAGTCCCAGTACACAGTTTAGTCAACAGTTACTAAGTTTGCACACAGGTATAAGTTGCCACAGAATCAGTTACAATGACTACAGTTAGTACAATATACAGTTTAGCAGTGTAGCTATTTCAACGTATACAGTTTGCCATGTACTAGTTTACAAATGTACTAAGTTTAGTCAAATGTAGCTAGTAGCAACAGTGTTATTTAGTACACAGTTATAGTTTAGCACAGTACTACAGTTTACCACAGTGCACAGTTTAGTCAAATGACAGTTTTACACAGTACTCAGTTTGTCACATGTATCATTAGCCATGTAGTAAGTCCCATGATACAGTTTGCAAAGAATCAGTTTAGTCACACAGTTAACTACAGTTTAGTCACACAGTGTAGCTACAGTTTAGTCACACATGTAGCTACAGTTTAGTCACACAGTGTAGCTCAGTTTAGTCACACATGTAACTACAGTTTAGTCACACATGTAACTACAGTTTAGTCACACAGTGTAGCTACAGTTTAGTCACACAGTGTAGCTACAGTTTAGTCACAGTGTAGCTACAGTTTAGTCACAGTGTAGCTACAGTTTAGTCACAGTGTAGCTACAGTTTAGTCACACAGTGTAGCTACAGTTTAGTCACACAGTGTAGCTACAGTTTAGTCACACAGTGTAGCTACAGTTTAGTCACACAGTGTAGCTACAGTTTAGTCACACAGTGTAACGTTTGTCACAGTGCTAAGTTAGTCACACACTGTAACTACAGTTTAGTCACACAGTGTAGCTACAGTTTAGTCACACACTGTAGCTACAGTTTAGTCACACAGTGTAGCTACAGTTTAGTCACACAGTGTAGCTACAGTTTAGTCACACAGTGTAGCTACAGTTTAGTCACACAGTGTAGCTACAGTTTAGTCACACAGTGTAACTACAGTTTAGTCACACAGTGTAGCTACAGTTTAGTCACACAGTGTAACTACAGTTTAGTCACACAGTGTAACTACAGTTTAGTCACACAGTGTAGCTACAGTTTAGTCACACAGTGTAGCTACAGTTTAGTCACACAGTGTAGCTACAGTTTAGTCACACAGTGTAACTACAGTTTAGTCACACACTGTAACTACAGTTTAGTCACACACTGTAAGCTACAGTTTAGTCACAAATGGCTAAGTTTAGCCACAGTGTAGCTACAGTTTAGTCACACAGGTAGTCGTTAGCCACAGTGTACTACAGTTTAGTCACACAGTGTAGCTACAGTTTAGCACATGTCTAAGATCACACAGTGTAGCTACAGTTTAGTCACACAGTAAGCTACAGTTTAGTCACACAGTGTAGCTACAGTTTAGTCACACAGTGTAGCTACAGTTTAGTCACACAGTGTAGCTACAGTTTAGTCACACAGTGTAGCTACAGTTTAGTCACACAGTGTAGCTACAGTTTAGCCACAGTGTAGCTACAGTTTAGCCACAGTGTAGTTACAGTTTAGTCACACATGTACTACAGTTTCAACAGGAGTACAGTTTAGTCACAAGGTAGCTACAGTTTATCACAAGTGTGCACAGTTTAGCCAGTGTAGCTACAGTTTAGCAACACATGTAGCTCAGTTTAGTCACAAGAGCTTAGTTTAGTACGTGAGCTACAGTTTAGTCCACAGTGTAGTACAGTTTAGCCATGGTGCTACAGTTTAGCAGAATAACTCAGTTTGGTCCACAGTAATTACAGATATACCAGTGGCTCCAATTTACAAATGTACTACAGTTCTGGTCAACAGTACTACGTTTAGTCAATGCCTATTTAACAGGTAGCTACTCAGTTTAGCTCCAGGTATTACAGAATATTCAGTTCTGGTCTCCATATTACAGAATACTACTCAGTTCTGGTCTCCATATTACAGAATACTACTCAGTTCTGGTCTCCATATTACAGAATACTACTCAGTTCTGTCTCCATATTACAGAATACTACTCAGTTCTGGTCTCCATATTACAGAATACTACTCAGTTCTGGTCTCCATATTACAGAATACTACTCAGTTCTGGTCTCCATATTACAGAATACTACTCAGTTCTGGTCTCCATATTACAGAATACTACTCAGTTCTGGTCTCCATATTACAGAATACTACTCAGTTCTGGTCTCCATATTACAGAATACTACTCAGTTCTGGTCTCCATATTACAGAATATTACTCAGTTCTGGTCTCCATATTACAGAATATTACTCAGTTCTGGTCTCCATATTACAGAATATTACTCAGTTCTGGTCTCCATATTACAGAATACTACTCAGTTCTGGTCTCCATATTACAGAATACTCAGTTCTGATCTCCATATTACAGAATATTACTCAGTTCTGGTCTCCATATTACAGAATATTCTCAGTTCTGTCTCCATATTACAGAATATTACTCAGTTCTGGTCTCCATATTACAGAATACTACTCAGTTCTGGTCTCCATATTACAGAATACTCCGTTCTGATCTCCATATTACAGAATACTCCGTTCTGATCTCCATATTACAGAATATTCCGTTCTGATCTCCATATTACAGAATATTCCGTTCTGATCTCCATATTACAGAATATTCCGTTCTGATCTCCATATTACAGAATATTCCGTTCTGATCTCCATATTACAGAATATTTCTTCCGTTCTGATCTCCATATTACAGAATATTCCGTTCTGATCTCCATATTACAGAATATTCCAAGTTCCTTCTGATCTCCATATTACAGAATATTCCGTTCTGATCTCCATATTACAGAATATTCCGTTCTGATCTCCATATTACAGAATATTCCGTTCTGATCTCCATATTACAGAATATTCCGTTCTGATCTCCATATTACAGAATATTCCGTTCTGATCTCCATATTACAGAATATTCCGTTCTGATCTCCATATTACAGAATATTCCGTTCTGATCTCCATATTACAGAATATTCCGTTCTGATCTCCATATTACAGAATATTCCGTTCTGATCTCCATATTACAGAATATTCCTGTTCTGATCTCCATATTACAGAATATCCGTTCTGATCTCCATATTACAGAATATTCCGTTCTGATCTCCATATTACAGAATATTCCGTTCTGATCTCCATATTACAGAATATTCCGTTCTGATCTCCATATTACAGAATATCGTTCTGTTCCTATACAGACTCTCCATATTACAGAATATTCCGTTCTGATCTCCATATTACAGAATATCTCGTTCCTGATCCTCCATATTACAGAATATCCGTTCTGATCTCCATATTACAGAATATTCCGTTCTGATCTCATATTACAGAATATTCCGTTCTGATCTCCATTAGATATTCCTTTATCCATACAGAATATTCAGTTCTGATCTCCATATTACAGAATATTCCGTTCTGATCTCCATATTACAGAATATTCAGTTCTGATCTCCATATTACAGAATATTTCGTTCTGATCTCCATATTACAGAATATTCAGTTCTGATCTCCATATTACAGAATATTCCGTTCTGATCTCCATATTACAGAATATTTCGTTCTGATCTCCATATTACAGAATATTCAGTTCTGATCTCCATATTACAGAATACTCAGTTCTGATCTCCATATTACAGAATACTCCGTTCTGATCTCCATATTACAGAATATTTCGTTCTGATCTCCATATTACAGAATGAACATAAATTCGCTGGGAAACATACAGAGATGGATGAGAAAGTTAATGGTATGTTTGAGAAATGTTTCGTACGAGGGTAGACTGACGCACTGAATCTGAACTCTCTGGAAAGACTCAGAATTAAGAGATAATATGACTGAAGTGTGTAAATGGAAGAGAGGAATAAATAAAGGGGATATAAATAATGTGCTGAAAAAATATCTAAGCAAGACAGGACTCGCAGTAATGAGTTTAAGTTGGCAAAATTTAGATTTAGAAAGGTTATAGGAAATAACTAGTTTGACAACAGAGTCGAGTAGAACAAATTCTCAGGTGGCGTCACTGAAGTGAGGACCTTTGGTGGGTGGGTGTGAGTTAGAATTGCCTACCATGGACCAGTATGCTTATTGCAATGTCCCTTCTTATGTTAGTGTAGTTTACACGTTCAATTAGATAAATGTTAGTTGTTTATTAGATAAACAACTAACATTTTGGTAAACACAGTTGCAGCTAAGATATAAACACCTACTTGAGTGTAGGTCTCGGAAAACAACAAGAATGTGACTGTAACATTGTATTATGTAGTCGTAAATCAATGCTTTCTTAATGAAAGTGTGAAGTTGAGATGGAAGTCCATTGAGACACAGATGGAGGATATGTCACTGTCGCATTTTATACACACTGAGAGGTGTATATTTTTCAGTGTATATACACCGAGAGATATTTGTCTCTGACTATATACACTGAGAGTTTATTTTAATCCCTACTTAAGGGATTCAAGTATTCTCCACTGGTTACATGCAGCCTTTATAACCCTCATGTAGTAGATAGGTATCAAACCCATTTAAACACGCAAGCAAGTAACCATTGTGATGTAGGTAGAGTGAGTGAGGCTCAGGCAGCTCATACGCACGCACCCTAATTTGCAACTATAATCACAGGCGTCTTGGGTAAAGGTACTAACGCCAGTATTTCTCTCCTCACCAACACTAGTTATTATTCTACTTTCAGTCTAACGTAATGAAAAATGAGCGACAATATTCCTTGTTTCACGCATGATAGTTGACCCTGACACATTATGTGGGAAGTACTGTCCACCTCACACGTGGGAAGTACTGTCCACCACACACGTGGGAAGTACTGTCCACCACACTGTCCACCTCACACGTGGGAAGTACTGTCCACCACACTGTCCACCTCACACGTGGGAAGTACTGTCCACCACACTGTCCACCACACACGTGGGAAGTACTGTCCACCACACTGTCCACCTCACACGCCAGACTTCACACGCTACACCACCACTGTGGTGTCATTATCTTCTGAATGTGCTCTTCTCACACAACATTGGGAAGATGCCAACATGTGATGGCTCAAAGTTCACTGCACAGACAGATCCTCTACACGGAGCGTCGTCAACATAGATCATATATTGATCATTCTTGCCCTTGTAATAACACTTATACAACGTCATGAAAGTTAAAAAAAAAAACGAAAAAATGTGTGAGAAGACTAAACTGGGGGCCTGGCACGCAGGATCAGTCCCCGAGATTGTTGGCAGGATCAGTCCCCGAGATTGTTGGCAGGATCAGTCCCCGAGATTGTTGGCAGGATCAGTCCCCGAGATTGTTGGCAGGATCAGTCCCCGAGATTGTTGGCAGGATCAGTCCCCGAGATTGTTGGCAGGATCAGTCCCGAGATTGTTGGCAGGATCAGTCCCCGAGATTGTTGGCAGGATCAGTCCCCGAGATTGTTGGCAGGATCAGTCCCCGAGATTGTTGGCAGGATCAGTCCCCGAGATTGTTGGCAGGATCAGTCCCCGAGATTATTGGCAGGATCAGTCCCCGAGATTGTTGGCAGGATCAGTCCCCGAGATTGTTGGCAGGATCAGTCCCCGAGATTGTTGGCAGGATCAGTCCCCGAGATTGTTGGCAGGATCAGTCCCCGAGATTGTTGGCAGGATCAGTCCCGAGATTGTTGGCAGGATCAGTCCCCGAGATTGTTGGCAGGATCAGTCCCCGAGATTGTTGGCAGGATCAGTCCCCGAGATTGTTGGCAGGATCAGTCCCCGAGATTGTTGGCAGGATCAGTCCCCGAGATTGTTGGCAGGATCAGTCCCCATGATTGCTGACATATTCAAATTCAAATAATATATTTCTTTGTAGAGTACAATGTGTGGTTTACATATAATACAATAGTGTTAAGGCAGCTAAAGTCAGTACCTGACCAGGCGGGCTGTGGTTCGTACGTCAGTTTGCGTGCGGCGGGCAGTAACAGCCTGGTTGATCAGACCCTGATCCACCATGAGGCCTAGTCTCAGACCGAGCCGCGGGGGCGTTGACCCACGAAACCCTCTGCAGGTAAACACAGAAAGACGCTAAAATGCACCAGCATCTCGGACATAGTTCGTTACTTTCATAACTTTGTAAAATTCTCACTGAGTGAGGGAAGATGCGTGAGAGGTTGCCTGCAACACGCACGACACACTGAGTGAGGGAAGATGCGTGAGAGGTTGCCTGAAACACGCACGATACACTGAGGGAGGGAAGATGCGTGAGAGGTTGCCTGCAACACGCACGATACACTGAGTGAGGGAAGATGCGTGAGAGGTTGCCTGCAACACGCACGACACACTGAGTGAGGGAGGGAAGATGCGTGAGAGGTTGCCTGCAACACGCACGATACACTGAGTGAGGGAAGATGCGTGAGAGGTTGCCTGCAACACGCACGACACACTGAGTGAGGGAGGGAAGATGCGTGAGAGGTTGCCTGCAACACGCACGACACACTGAGTGAGTGAGGGAAGATGCGTGAGAGGTTGCCTGAAACACGCACGACACACTGAGTGTGAGGGAAGATGCGTGAGAGGTTGCCTGCAACACGCACGACACACTGAGTGAGTGAGGGAAGATGCGTGAGAGGTTGCCTGCAACACGCACGATACACTGAGTGAGGGAAGATGCGTGAGAGGTTGCCTGCAACACGCACGACACACTGAGTGAGTGAGGGAAGATGCGTGAGAGGTTGCCTGCAACACGCACGACACACTGAGTGAGGGAGGGAAGATGCGTGAGAGGTTGCCTGCAACACGCACGACACACTGAGTGAGTGAGGGAAGATGCGTGAGAGGTTGCCTGAAACACGCACGACACACTGAGTGTGAGGGAAGATGCGTGAGAGGTTGCCTGCAACACGCACGACACACTGAGTGAGTGAGGGAAGATGCGTGAGAGGTTGCCTGCAACACGCACGATACACTGAGTGAGGGAAGATGCGTGAGAGGTTGCCTGCAACACGCACGACACACTGAGTGAGTGAGGGAAGATGCGTGAGAGGTTGCCTGCAACACGCACGACACACTGAGTGAGGGAGGGAAGATGCGTGAGAGGTTGCCTGCAACACGCACGACACACTGAGTGAGTGAGGGAAGATGCGTGAGAGGTTGCCTGAAACACGCACGACACACTGAGTGTGAGGGAAGATGCGTGAGAGGTTGCCTGCAACACGCACGACACACTGAGTGAGTGAGGGAAGATGCGTGAGAGGTTGCCTGAAACACGCACGATACACTGAGTGAGGAAGATGCGTGAGAGGTTGCCTGCAACACGCACGACACACTGAGTGAGTGAGGGAAGATGCGTGAGAGGTTGCCTGAAACACGCACGATACACTGAGTGAGGGAAGATGCGTGAGAGGTTGCCTGCAACACGCACGACACACTGAGTGAGTGAGGGAAGATGCGTGAGAGGTTGCCTGAAACACGCACGACACACTGAGTGAGTGAGGGAAGATGCGTGAGAGGTTGCCTGAAACACGCACGACACACTGAGTGAGGGAGGGAAGATGCGTGAGAGGTTGCCTGAAACACGCACGACACACTGAGTGAGTGAGGGAAGATGCGTGAGAGGTTGCCTGAAACACGCACGACACACTGAGTGAGTGAGGGAAGATGCGTGAGAGGTTGCCTGCAACACGCACGACACTGAGTGAGTGAGGGAAGATGCGTGAGAGGTTGCCTGCAACACGCACGACACTGAGTGAGGAGGGAAGATGCGTGAGAGGTTGCCTGCAACACGCACGACACTGAGTGAGGAGGGAAGATGCGTGAGAGGTTGCCTGCAACACGCACGACACTGAGTGAGGGAAGATGCGTGAGAGGTTGCCTGCAACACGCACGCACACTGAGTGAGGAGGGAAGATGCGTGAGAGGTTGCCTGCAACACGCACGATACACTGAGTGAGTGAGGGAAGATGCGTGAGAGGTTGCCTGCAACACGCATGACACTGAGTGAGGGAAGATGCGTGAGAGGTTGCCTGCAACACGCACGACACTGAGTGAGTGAGGGAAGATGCGTGAGAGGTTGCCTGCAACACGCACGACACTGAGTGAGGGAAGATGCGTGAGAGGTTGCCTGCAACACGCACGACACTGAGTGAGTGAGGGAAGATGCGTGAGAGGTTGCCTGCAACACGCACGACACTGACTGAGTGAGGGAAGACGCGTGAGAGGTTGCCTGCAACACGCACGACACTGACTGAGTGAGGGAAGACGCGTGAGAGGTTGCCTGCAACACGCACGACACTGACTGAGTGAGGGAAGATGCGTGAGAGGTTGCCTGCAACACGCACGACACTGAGTGAGGGAGGGAAGACGCGTGAGAGGTTGCCTGCAACACGCACGACACTGACTGAGTGAGGGAAGACGCGTGAGAGGTTGCCTGCAACACGCACGACACTGAGTGAGGGAGGGAAGACGCGTGAGAGGTTGCCTGCAACACGCACGACACTGAGTGAGGGAGGGAAGATGCGTGAGAGGTTGCCTGCAACACGCACGACACTGAGTGAGGGAGGGAAGATGCGTGAGAGGTTGCCTGCAACACGCACGACACTGACTGAGTGAGGGAAGATGCGTGAGAGGTTGCCTGCAACACACGACACACTGAGTGAGGGAGGGAAGATGCGTGAGAGGTTGCCTGCAACACGCACGACACTGACTGAGTGAGGGAAGATGCGTGAGAGGTTGCCTGCAACACGCACGACAGTCAACAATACCTCTGCCACAACGCCTGAGTCACTGACTTCAAGCAACAATTATACAAAAAAATATTCTAAGGAGCCTGACGGGTCACGCCACCGACACTGATTGTTTGTTGAACCTTTGTGACGTCAAACATTGTAACAATGAACATTGTGACATCAAACATTGTAACAATGAACATTGTGACATCAAACATTGTAACAATGTACATTGTGACGTCAAACATTGTAACAATGTACATTGTGACGTCAAACATTGTAACAATGAACATTGTGACGTCAAACATTGTAACAATGAACATTGTGACGTCAAACATTGTAACAATGAACATTGTGACGTCAAACATTGTAACAATGTACATTGTGACGTCAAACATTGTAACAATGAACATTGTGACGTCAAACATTGTAACAATGAACATTGTGACGTCAAACATTGTAACAATGAACATTGTGACGTCAAACATTGTAACAATGTACATTGTGACGTCAAACATTGTAACAATGAACTTTGTGACGTCAAACATTGTAACAATGAACATTGTGACGTCAAACATTGTAACAATGAACATTGTGACGTCAAACATTGTAACAATGAACATTGTGACGTCAAACATTGTAACAATGAACATTGTGACGTCAAACATTGTAACAATGAACATTGTGACGTCAAACATTGTAACAATGAACATTGTGACGTCAAACATTGTAACAATGTACATTGTGACGTCAAACATTGTAACAATGTACATTGTGACGTCAAACATTGTAACAATGTACATTGTGACGTCAAACATTGTAACAATGTACATTGTGACGTCAAACATTGTAACAATGTACATTGTGACGTCAAACATTGTAACAATGTACATTGTGACGTCAAACATTGTAACAATGTACATTGTGACGTCAAACATTGTAACAATGTACATTGTGATGTCAAACATTGTAACAATGAACATTGTGACGTCAAACATTGTAACAATGAACATTGTGACGTCAAACATTGTAACAATGAACAACATTGAGTGTCCTGAAACATTGTGTTTCAGTTTTAGCATGGCTGTTATCTGGTCCCTCTAAGTAGAGGTTATAAATTACTGTCAGTCGTTTGTTGCGGCCTAAGACAGTGACAGAAACATATCAGAATTATGTACTCTGATGCTGGTGATGGACTAGTGTACTCACATGTTAGTGTACTTTGATGCTGGTGATGGACTAGTGTACTCACATGTTAGTGTACTCTGATGCTGGTGATGGACTAGTGTACTCACATGTTAGTGTACTCTGATACTGGTGATGCACTAGTGTACTCACATGTTAGTGTACTGTGATGCTGGTAATGGACTAGTGTACTCACATGTTAGTGTACTCTGATGCTGGTGATGGACTAGTGTACTCACATGTTAGTGTACTCTGATGCTGGTGATGGACTAGTGTACTCACATGTTAGTGTACTCTGATGCTGGTGATGGACTAGTGTACTCACATGTTAGTGTACTCTGATACTGGTGATGGACTAGTGTACTCACATGTTAGTGTACTCTGATGCTGGTGATGGACTAGTGTACTCACATGTTAGTGTACTCTGATACTGGTAGTGGACTAGTGTACTCACATGTTAGTGTACTCTGATGCTGGTGATGGACTTGTGTACTCACATGTTAGTGTACTCTGATACTGGTGATGGACTAGTGTACTCATGTTAGTGTACTCTGATGCTGGTGGTGGACTCGTGTACTCACATGTTAGTGTACTCTGATGCTAGTGGTGGACTAGTGTACTCACATGTTAGTGTACTCTGATGCTGGTGATGGACTAGTGTACTCACATGTTAGTGTACTCTGATGCTGGTGGTGGACTGTGTACTCACATGTTAGTGTACTCTGATGCTGGTGATGGACTAGTGTACTCACATGTTAGTGTACTCTGATGCTAGTGTGGACTGTGTACTCACATGTTAGTGTACTCTGATGCTGTGGTGGACTAGTGTACTCACATGTTAGTGTACTCTGATGACTGTGTGTGGACTAGTGTACTCACATGTTAGTGTACTCTGATGCTGGTGGTGGACTAGTGTACTCACATGTGTAGTGTACTCTGACTTGGTGATGGACTAGTGTACTCCATGTTAGTGTACTCTGATGCTAGTGGTGGACTGAGTGTACTATGTTAGTGTACTCTGATGCTGAGTGATGGACTAGTGTACTCATGTTAGTGTACTCTGATGCTGGTGATGGACTAGTGTACTCACATGTTAGGTGTACTCTGATCTGGTGATGGACTAGTGTACTCATGTTAGTGTACTCTGATGCTGGTGAGGACTAGTGTACTCACATGTTAGTGTACTCTGATGCTGTGATGGACTAGGTGTACTCATCTGTTAGTGTGACTCTGATGCTGGTGGTGGACTGGTGTACTCACATGTTAGTGTACTCTGATGTGAGTGATGGACTAGTGTACTCACATGTTAGTGTACTCTGATGCTGGTGAGGACTAGTGTACTCCATGTTAGTGTACTCTGATGCTTTGTGGTGGACTGTGTACTCACATGTTAGTGTACTCTGATGCTGTGGTGGACTAGTGTACTACATGTTAGTGTACTCTGATGCTGGTATTGACTAGTGTACTACATGTTAGTGTACTCTGATGCTGGTGGTGGACTGTGTACTCACATGTTAGTGTACTCTGATGCTGGTGTGGACTAGTGTACTCATGTTAGTGTACTCTGATGCTGGTGGTGGACTGGTGTACTCACATGTTAGTGTACTCTGATGCTAGTGATGGACTGTGTACTCACTGTTGTGTACTCTGATGCTGGTGGTGGACTGGTGTACTCACATGTTAGTGTACTCTGATGCTGGTGATGGACTAGTGTACTCACATGTTAGTGTACTCTGATGCTGGTGATGGACTAGTGTACTCACATGTTAGTGTACTCTGATGCTTGTGGTGGACTCGTGTACTCACATGTTAGTGTACTCTGATGCTAGTGGTGGACTAGTGTACTCACATGTTGTGTGCTGATGCTGTAGTGGCTAGGTACTCATAGTTAGTGATGATGCTGGTATGGACTAGTGTACTCACATGTTAGTACTCTGATGTTGTGAGGGACTCGTGGACTCATGTTAGTGATCTGATGCTGGTGGTGGACTGGTGTACTCACATGTTAGTGTACTCTGATGCTGGTGATGGATAGTGTACTCCATGTTGTGTACTCTGATGCTGGTGGTGGACTGAGTGGTACTCATGTGTAGTGTACTCTGAGCTGGTGGTGGACTAGTGTACTCTCATGTTGTGTAGATGCTGGGTGGTGGGGAAATGTACTCATGTTGAGTGACTCTGATGCTGGTGATGGACTGGTGTACTCACATGTTAGTGTACTCTGATGCTGGTGATGAAGCACAGTGTACTCACAACCTGGGGGTGTGTGTTCAGTAGTGGAGTGGAGGCTGATGGAGTTGAGATGGTTGGAGTGTGAGAGATGGATTAGTGGAGGTGGAGGGGACTAGTAGGAGGACCGGTGGGTTGGAGAGGACTGGTGGAGGTGGAGAGAGGACTGATGGAGGTTGAGAGAGGAATGGTGGAGGTGGAGAGAGAACTAGTGGAGGTGGAGAGAGGAATGGAGGTGGAGAGAGGACTGGTGGAGGTGGAGAGAGGACTAGTGGAGGTGGAGTGGGACTGTGGAGTGGAGGAGGATCTAGTGGAGGGACCGGTGGGTGTGAGATGACTGGTGGAGGGAAGTGTTGGAGGAGAACGGTCTGCCTCATTTATAGTACTGAGGCTTGTCAAATTATATTTTCATGTTGAGACTCAGTACTTCCATTATCCCGGAGTGTTGTGTACTGGGTGTGTACTGGGTGTGTGTTGTGAGTGTACTGGGTGTGTCTTGTGAGTGTACTGGGTGTGTCTTGTGAGTGTACTGGGTGTGTCTTGTGAGTGTACTGGGTGTGTCTTGTGAGTGTACTGGTTGTGTCTTGTGAGTGTACTGGTTGTGTCTTGTAAGTGTACTGGTTGTGTCTTGTGAGTGTACTGGGTGTGTCTTGTGAGTGTACTGGTTGTGTCTTGTGAGTGTACTGGTTGTGTCTTGTAAGTGTACTGGTTGTGTCTTGTGAGTGTACTGGTGTGTCTTGTGAGTGTACTGGGTGTGTCTTGTGAAGTGTACTGGTGTGTTTGTGAGTGTACTGGGTGTGTATTGTGAGTGTACTGGTTGTGTCTTGTGAGTGTACTGGTTGTGTCTTGTGAGTGTACTGGGTGTGTCTTGTGAGTGTACTGGGTGTGTCTTGTGAGTGTACTGGGTGTGTCTTGTGAGTGTACTGGGTGTGTCTTGTGAGTGTACTGGTTGTGTCTTGTGAGTGTACTGGGTGTGTCTTGTGAGTGTACTGGGTGTGTCTTGTAAGTGTACTGGTTGTGTCTTGTGAGTGTACTGGGTGTGTCTTGTGAGTGTACTGGGTGTGTCTTGTGAGTGTACTGGGTGTGTCTTGTGAGTGTACTGGGTGTGTCTTGTGAGTGTACTGGGTGTGTATTGTGAGTGTACTGGTTGTGTCTTGTGAGTGTACTGGTTGTGTCTTGTGAGTGTACTGGGTGTGTCTTGTGAGTGTACTGGGTGTGTCTTGGAGGTACTGTGTGTCTTGTGAGTGTACTGTTGTCTTGTGAGTGTACTGGTGTGTGTGAGTGTCTGGTGTTCTTGGAGTGTACTGGGGTCGTTAGGTGACTGGGGTGTCTTGTGAGTTACCTGGTGTCTTGTCTTATGCTCACGTCTCAATTCTCACTACAGCTGTTGGCAATTCCCAGGGCAGTGCCCAGGGCAGTGCAGCGAGTGCCAGGCACGCCACATCCACATCTGTTTACCTACACAGTATAGCAACCTGCACACACATATATAAGTGTCTTCTCGGTGTGTGTGTGTGTGCTGAGTTTACATCACTATAAAAACAGTCACAGTATAACAACACTGAGGGTCACAGTATAACAACACTGAGTCACAGTATAACAACACTGAGGGTCACAGTATAACAACACTGAAGGTCACAGTATAACAACACTGAGGGTCACAGTATAACAATACTGAGGGTCACAGTATAACAACACTGAGGGTCACAGTATAACAACACTGAGGGTCACAGTATAACAACACTGAGGGTCACAGTATAACAACACTGAGGGTCACAGTATAACAACACTGAGGGTCACAGTATAACAACACTGAGGGTCACAGTATAACACTGAGGGGTCACAGTATAACACTGAGGGGTCACAGTATAACACTGAGGGGTCACAGTATAACACTGAGGGGTCACAGTATAACACTGAGGGGTCACAGTATAACACTGAGGGGTCACAGTATAACACTGAAGGGTCACAGTATAACACTGAGGGGTCACAGTATAACACTGAGGGGTCACAATATAACACTGAGGGTCACAGTTTAACACTGAGGTTCACAGTATAACACTGAGGGTCACAGTATCAACACTGAGGGTCACAGTATAACACTGGGGTCACAGTATAACACTGAGGGTCACAGTATAACACTGAGGGTCACATATAACACTGAGGGTCACAGTATAACACTGAGGGGTCACAATATAACACTGAGGGTCACAGTATAACACTGAGGGTCACAATATAACACTGAGGGTCACAGTATAACACTGAGGGTCACAGTATAACACTGAGGGTCACAATATAACACTGAGGGTCACAGTATAACACTGAGGGGTCACATTATAACACTGAGGGTCACAATATAACACTGAGGGTCACAGTATAACACTGAGGGTCACAGTATAACACTGAGGGGTCACAATATAACACTGAGGGTCACAGTATAACACTGAGGGGTCACAATATAACACTGAGGGGTCACAGTATAACACTGAGGGGTCACAATATAACACTGAGGGTCACAGTATAACACTGAGGGAGTCACAATATAACACTGAGGGGTCACAGTATAACACTGAGGGGTCACAATATAACACTGAGGGTCACAGTATAACACTGAGGGGTCACAGTATAACACTGAGGGGTCACAATATAACACTGAGGGTCACAGTATAACACTGAGGGTCACAGTATAACACTGAGGGTCACAATATAACACTGAGGGTCACAATATAACACTGAGGGTCACAGTATAACACTGAGGGTCACAATATAACACTGAGGGTACAGTATAACACTGAGGGTCACAGTATAACACTGGAGGTCACAGTATAACACTGAGGGTCACAATATAACACTGAGGGTCACAGTATAACACTGAGGGAGTCACAATATAACACTGAGGGTACAGTATAACACTGAGGGTCACAATATAACACTGAGGGGTCACAGTATAACACTGAGGGGTCACAATATAACACTGAGGGTTACAGTATAACACTGAGGGTCACAGTATAACACTGAGGGGTCACAGTATAACACTGAGGGTCACAGTATAACACTGAGGGTTACAGTATAACACTGAGGGTCACAGTATAACACTGAGGGGTCACAGTATAACACTGGGGGTCACAGTATAACACTGAGGGTCACAATATAACACTGAGGGTCACAATATAACACTGAGGGTACAGTATAACACTGAGGGTTACAATATAACACTGAGGGGTCACAATATAACACTGAGGGGTCACAATATAACACTGAGGGTCACAGTATAACACTGAGGGTTACAGTATAACACTGAGGGTCACAGTATAACACTGAGGGGTCACAGTATAACACTGAGGGGTCACAATATAACACTGAGGGTCACAGTATAACACTGAGGGTTACAGTATAACACTGAGGGGTCACAGTATAACACTGAGGGGTCACAGTATAACAAAGAGGGTCACAATATAACACTGAGGGTCAAATATAACACTGAGGGTCACAGTATAACACTGAGGTTACAGTATAACACTGAGGGTCACAGTATAACACTGAGGGTCACAGTATAACACTGAGGTCACAATATAACACTGAGGGTCACAGTATAACACTGGGTTACAGTATAACATGAGGTCACAGTATAACACTGAGGGGTCACAGTATAACAAAGAGGGTTACAGTATAACACTGAGGGGTCACAGTATAACACTGAGGGTCACAGAATAGCTTGCGTGCGCTATACAGGACCCAGCTAGCTGCACCACAAATATAATAGCTGAATACGTATAAAAATATTTGTAGGACTATATTTAGTTTTTTATACATATTTAAGCCCGTATATTATAGTTTAAAGGTTTAACAATGTTGATGTTGTTGAAATATCAACATAACTCAGTAATAACTCACACGACAACACTGTGGAAACACTGTGGACTCTACAGTACATAACTCAGTTATAACTCACACGACAACACTGTGGAAACACTGTGGACTCTACAGTAAATAACTCAGTTATAACTCACATAACAACACTGTGGAAACACTGTGGACTCTACAGTAAATAACTCAGTTATAACTCACATAACAACACTGTGGAAACACTGTGGACTCTACAGTACATAACTCAGTTATAACTCACATGACAACACTGTGGAAACACACTGTGGACTCTACAGTACATAACTCAGTTATAACTCACACGACAACACTGTGGAAACACTGTGGACTCTACAGTAAATAACTCAGTTATAACTCACATAACAACACTGTGGAAACACTCTGTGGACTCTACAGTACATAACTCAGTTATAACTCACATGACAACACTGTGGAAACACACTGTGGACTCTACAGTACATAACTCAGTTATAACTCACATGACAACACTGTGGAAACACTGTGGACTCTACAGTACATAACTCAGTTATAACTCACACGACAACACTGTGGAAACACTGTGGACTCTACAGTAAATAACTCAGTTATAACTCACACGACAACACTGTGGAAACACTGTGGACTCTACAGTAAATAACTCAGTTATAACTCACATAACAACACTGTGGAAACACTGTGGACTCTACAGTAAATAACTCAGTTATAACTCACATAACAACACTGTGGAAACACTCTGTGGACTCTACAGTACATAACTCAGTTATAACTCACATGACAACACTGTGGAAACACACTGTGGACTCTACAGTACATAACTCAGTTATAACTCACATGACAACACTGTGGAAACACTGTGGACTCTACAGTACATAACTCAGTTATAACTCACACGACAACACTGTGGAAACACTGTGGACTCTACAGTACATAACTCAGTTATAACTCACACGACAACACTGTGGAAACACTGAGGACTCTACAGTAAATAACTCAGTTATAACTCACATAACAACACTGTGGAAATACTCTGTGGACTCTACAGTAAATAACTCAGTTATAACTCACACGACAACACTGTGGAAACACTGTGGACTCTACAGTACATAACTCAGTTATAACTCACACGACAACACTGTGGAAACACTCTGTGGACTCTACAGTACATAACTCAGTTATAACTCACATAACAACACTGTGGAAACACTCTGTGGACTCTACAGTACATAACTCAGTTATAACTCACATGACAACACTGTGGAAACACACTGTGGACTCTACAGTACATAACTCAGTTATAACTCACATGACAACACTGTGGAAACACTCTGTGGTCTCTACAGTACATAACTCAGTTATAAATCACATGACAACACTGTGGAAACACTCTGTGGTCTCTACAGTACATAACGCAGTTATAACTCACATAACAACACTGTGGAAACACTCTGTGGACTCTACAGTACATAACTCACATAACAACACTGTGGAAACACTCTGTGGTCTCTACAGTACATAACTCAGTTATAACTCACATGACAACACTGTGGAAACACTCTGTGGACTCTACAGTACATAACTCAGTTATAACTCACATAACAACACTGTGGAAACACTCTGTGGACTCTACAGTACATAACTCAGTTATAACTCACATGACAACACTGTGGAAACACTCTGTGGACTCTACAGTACATAACTCAGTTATAACTCACATGACAACACTGTGGAAACACTCTGTGGACTCTCCAGTACATAACTCAGTTATAACTCATATAACAACACTGTGGAAACACTCTGTGGACTCTACAGTACATAACTCAGTTATAACTCACATGACAACACTGTGGAAACACTCTGTGGACTCTACAGTACATAACTCACATAACAACACTGTGGAAACACTCTGTGGACTCTACAGTACATAACTCAGTTATAACTCATATAACAACACTGTGGAAACACACTGTGGACTCTACAGTACATAACTCAGTCATAACTCACATAACAACACTGTGGAAACACTCTGTGGACTCTACAGTACATAACTCAGTTATAACTCATATAACAACACTGTGGAAACACTCTGTGGACTCTACAGTACATAACTCAGTCATAACTCATATAACAACACTGTGGAAACACTCTGTGGACTCTACAGTACATAACTCAGTCATAACTCACATAACAACACTGTGGAAACACTCTGTGGTCTCTACAGTACATAACTGTTATAACTCACATAACAACACTGTGGAAACACTCTGTAGTCTCTATAGTACATAACTGTCATAACTCTGTGGAAACACTCTGTGGACTCTACAGTACATAACTCACATAACACTGTGGAAACACTCTGTGGACTCTACAGTACATAACTGTCATAACTCACATAACAACACTGTGGAAACACTCTGTGGTCTCTACAGTACATAACTCAGTTATAACTCATATAACAACACTGTGGAAACACTCTGTGGACTCTACAGTACATAACTCAGTTATAACTCACATAACACTGTGGAAACACTCTGTGGACTCTACAGTACATAACTGTCATAACTCACATAACTCTGTGGAAACACTCTGTGGACTCTACAATACATATTTTAGGGATTTGTTGCCTAAGGCGATCAATATCTCTTTTTATTTTAATTACAAGAGATGTAGATTCGATTATTTATTCTCCAGTTCTTTATGTAGGAAAGACTAATATATTGTTAGCGTTGTCTACCAAAAACTCCAGCAATGTCCTCGTTGTTTCTTCCTGTAATACTTAATAGTTTTTAATATTGCTAGATGACCATGTGTACAGTTTACTGTGTTATAACGGGTTTTTAAAATTGCAAGATGACATTGTGAACATTATTTAGCGGGTTATAATCAATACAGAGGCTCACTGTGGCTCTCCAGGAATACTCATTGTGGCTCTCCAGGAAGACTCATTGTGGCTCTCCAGGAAGACTCATTGTGGCTCTCCAGGAAGACTCATTGTGGCTCTCCAGGAAGGCTCTGTGGCTCTCCAGGAAGACTCATTGTGGCTCTCCAGGAAGACTCATTGTGGCTCTCAGGAAGACTCATTGTGGCTCTCAGGAAGACTCATTGTGGCTCTCAGGAAGACTCATTGTGGCTCTCAGGAAGACTCATTGTGCTCTCAGGAAGACTCATTGGCTCTCAGGAAGACTCATTTGGCTCTCCAGGAAGACTCATTGTGGCTCTCAGGAAGACTCATTGTGGCTCTCCAGGAAGACTCATTGTGGCTCTCCAGGAAGACTCATTGTGGCTCTCCAGGAAGACTCTGAATAGTGTTAACAGAGGCTCACTGTGGCTCTCCAGGAGGATTCTGAATATTGTTAACAGAGGCTCATTGTGGCTCTCCAGGAAGACTCTGAATATTGTTAACAGAGGCTCATTGTGGCTCTCCAGGAAGACTCATTGTGGCTCTCCAGGAAGACTCATTGTGGCTCTCCAGGAAGACTCATTGTGGCTCTCCAGGAAGACTCATTGTGGCTCTCCAGGAAGACTCATTGTGGCTCTCCAGGAAGACTCATTGTGGCTCTCCAGGAAGACTCATTGTGGCTCTCCAGGAAGACTCATTGTGGCTCTCCAGGAAGACTCATTGTGGCTCTCCAGGAAGACTCTGAATAGTGTTAACAGAGGCTCATTGTGGCTCTCCAGGAAGACTCTGAATAGTGTTAACAGAGGCTCATTGTGGCTCTCCAGGAAGACTCTGAATAGTGTTAACAGAGGCTCATTGTGGCTCTCCAGGAAGACTCTGAATAGTGTTAACAGAGGCTCATTGTGGCTCTCCAGGAAGACTCTGAATAGTGTTAACAGAGGCTCATTGTGGCTCTCCAGGAAGACTCACTGTGGGTCTCCAAGAAGACTCTGAATAGTGTTAACAGAGGCTCACTGTGGCTCTCCAGGAAGACTCTGAATAGTGTTAACAGAGGCTCATTGTGGCTCTCCAGGAAGACTCTGAATAGTGTTAACAGAGGCTCATTGTGGCTCTCCAGGAAGACTCCAGGTAGTATAATGCACAATAAATGTGCTTATATTATTATTATGACTTATTTTCACTGTATCTAATAGTTAATTTATTATTTTTTATCTACACTGAAAATGGTTATGATTATTAATAACTATAATTTTTAAAGGGGTGAACCGGTAAGCCAGTGGAAGGCCTCGGGCAGATGACCAAATGCTGCAGCTGTGGGTCATCTTATGCTAAAATCGCGCCAGGAAATACTTATCATGTTTCCTGACAAACCTACCTAACCTATTCTTTTTGTTGTTGTTGTTGTTATCCTAGGTAATTTACATGTTATTATGTTAGCATCTAAAAATTGTGTAAGTGCACCTAAATAAATACAAATTTACTTATGTAATTAGTTAATAACTACAATAAATATAGCTGACGTATAGCGAAGAGGAAGACTGGAGGGAGACTGTTGGAGGAAGACTGGAGGGAGACTGTTGGAGGAAGATTGGAAGGAGACTGGTGGAGGAAGACTGGAGGGATACTGGTGGAGGAAGATTGGAGGGAGACTGGTGGAGAAAGACTAGTGGAGTAAGACTGGAGGGAGACTGGTGGAGGAAGACTGGTGGAGGAAGACTGGAGGGAGACTGTTGGAGGAAGATTGGAAGGAGACTGGTGGAGGAAGATTGGAAGGAGACTGGTGGAGGAAGACTGGAGGGATACTGGTGGAGGAAGATTGGAGGGAGACTGGTGGAGAAAGACTGGTGGAGTAAGACTGGAGGGAGACTGGTGGAGGAAGACTGGAGGGAGACTGTTGGAGGAAGACTGGAGGGAGACTGTTGGAGGAAGATTGGAAGGAGACTGGTGGAGGAAGACTGGAGGGATACTGGTGGAGCAAGATTGGAGGGAGACTGGTGGAGAAAGACTGGTGGAGTAAGACTGGAGGGAGACTGGTGGAGGAAGATTGGAAGGAGACTGGTGGAGGAAGACTGGAGGGATACTGGTGGAGGAAGATTGGAGGGAGACTGGTGGAGAAAGACTGGTGGAGTAAGACTGGAGGGAGACTGGTGGAGGAAGATTGGAGGGAGACTGGTGGAGGAAGATTGGAAGGAGACTGGTGGAGGAAGACTGGAGGGATACTGGTGGAGGAAGATTGGAGGGAGACTGGTGGAGAAAGACTGGTGGAGTAAGACTGGAGGGAGACTGGTGGAGGAAGATTGGAGGGAGACTGGTGGAGAAAGACTGGTGGAGTAAGACTGGAGGGAGACTGGTGGAGGAAGATTGGAGGGAGACTGGTGGAGGAAGATTGGAAGGAGACTGGTGGAGGAAGACTGGAGGGATACTGGTGGAGGAAGATTGGAGGGAGATTGTTGGAGGGAGACTGGTGGAGAAAGACTGGTGGAGAAAGACTGGAAGGAGACTGGTGGAGTAAGACTGGAGGGAGACTGGTGGAGTAAGACTGGAGGGAGACTGGTGGAGGAAGATTGGAAGGAGACTGGTGGAGGAAGACTGGAGGGATACTGGTGGAGGAAGACTGGAGGGAGACTGTTGGAGGGAGACTGGTGGAGAAAGACTGGAAGGAGACTGGTGGAGAAAGACTGGTGGAGTGGAAACTGGTGGAGGAAGACTGGAGGGATACTGGTGGAGGAAGATTGGAGGGAGACTGTTGGAGGAAGATTATAGGAAGACTGGTGGAGAAAGACTGGGAGGAGACTGGTGGAGTAAGACTGGAGGGAGACTGGTGGAGGAAGATTGGAGGGAGACTGTTGGAGTAAGACTGGAGGGAGACTGGAGGAGGAAGATTGGAGGGATACTGGTGGAGGAAGATTGGAGGGAGACTGTTGGAGGAAGACTGGTGGAGAAAGACTGGAAGGAGACTGGTGGAGTAAGACTGGAGGGAGACTGGTGGAGGAAGATTGGAGGAAGATTGGAGGGAGACTGTTGGAAGAAGATTGGAAGGAGACTGGTGGAGTAAGACTGGAGAGAGACTGGTGGAGGAAGATTGGAGGAAGACTGGTGGAGTAAGACTGGAGAGAGACTGGTTGAGGAAGATTGGAGGGAGACTGGTGGGGAAAGACTGGAAGGAGACTGGTGGAGTAAGACTGGAGAGAGACTGGTGGAGGAAGATTGGAGGGAGACTGGTGGAGGAAGACTGGAGGGATACTGGTGGAGGAAGATTGGAGGGAGACTGGTGGAGGAAGATTGGAGGGAGACAGGTGGAAGAGGGAGGGCAAGACTAGTGTTGTATCTCAGCGTGTAAACATGGTGAGTGAATTGTGTGATGGTTGAGCCATGTTTGGTAGGCTGGCCTGGCTGGGGCCTCACCATAATGGTACACTACACCATGGTAAAGAAAGAGGATAGGCCTAAGATGTGACCTCCAGTACTCACCAGTGGGTATAACATCTATCCTTGAAGTGACACTCTCCTCCACTATGAAGGCTGCAACATTCATGGTGAGTAGCGTAGTGATGACTGAGTCAACACTACGTTGTAAGACTCCAAGAATAAGTTTGTTTCACTTGTTTCCAAACTTTTGCTGCAAGTAGTTTTTTTTTCAGCGTTGCAAAACAATGAAAACTATATTAGCTTATCGTATATTTTAACAGGAATGAACATGTCCTTCACTTCTCTTGATCCAGCTTGTTTACCTCTCATTTAATAGGTGTTGTATGACTCCCTACAAATTTAACGCCTCAACAAAAATACATCAATAGTAATCATCTAATCCTACTTTAAATATGTGTATTAAACTTTGGTCACTGGTACCTCCCCCCCTTTCCTTCCTTCACCAAGACTTATGTTAGTGTCATCTATGTCTATGTATTAAAGACAGTCATATGACCCGGAAAATACATGTATGGTAACATGATGTTTACAGAGTTGATGGTCTGTAAGTTTTTTGTACATGGTGTAGGCTGTAAAAGTTTCTCTGCTGCTGCACTTTGAGCTGTAAGTAGATACATTTTAAAAGCTTGATTTATTATTATTATATACATATATTTGTTTACATTAATTGCATTACACGTATTTATATATCTTCCTTAAGTACAACAACATTATGAAGGTACAAGCTTGATAAGTTATGATAACTTAACCTAGGATGTCCCAACAATGTTATGAAGGTACAAGCTTGATAAGTTATGATAACTTAACCTAGGATATCCCAACAATGTTATGAAGGTACAAGCTTGATAAGTTATGATAACTTAACCTAGGATATCCCAACAATGTTATGAAGGTACAAGCTTGAGAAGTTATAATAACTTAACCTAGGATATCCCAACAATGTTATGAAGGTACAAGCTTGAGAAGTTATGATAACTTAACCTAGGATATCCCAACAATGTTATGAAGGTACAAGCTTGAGAAGTTATAATAACTTAACCTAGGATATCCCAACAATGTTATGAAGGTACAAGCTTGATAAGTTATGATAACTTAACCTAGGATGTCCCAACAATGTTATGAAGGTACAAGCTTGAGAAGTTATAATAACTTAACCTAGGATATCCCAACAATGTTATGAAGGTACAAGCTTGATAAGTTATGATAACTTAACCTAGGATATCCCAACAATGTTATGAAGGTACAAGCTTGAGAAGTTATGATAACTTAACCTAGGATGTCCCAACAATGTTATGAAGGTACAAGCTTGAGAAGTTATGATAACTTAACCTAGGATGTCCCAACAATGTTATGAAGGTACAAGCTTGAGAAGTTATGATAACTTAACCTAGGATATCCCAACAATGTTATGAAGGTACAAGCTTGAGAAGTTATAATAACTTAACCTAGGATGTCCCAAGAATGTTATGAAGGTACAAGCTTGAGAAGTTATGATAACTAAACCTAGGATGTCCCAACAATGTTATGAAGGTACAAGCTTGAGAAGTTATGATAACTTAACCTAGGATGTCCCAAGAATGTTATGAAGGTACAAGCTTGAGAAGTTATAATAACTTAACCTAGGATGTCCCAACAATGTTATGAAGGTACAAGCTTGAGAAGTTATAATAACTTAACCTAGGATATCCCAACAATGTTATGAAGGTACAAGCTTGAGAAGTTATAATAACTTAACCTAGGATGTCCCAACAATGTTATGAAGGTACAAGCTTGAGAAGTTATAATAACTTAACCTAGGATGTCCCAAGAATGTTATGAAGGTACAAGCTTGAGAAGTTATAATAACTTAACCTAGGATGTCCCAACAATGTTATGAAGGTACAAGCTTGATAAGTTATGATAACTTAACCTAGGATATCCCAACAATGTTATGAAGGTACAAGCTTGAGAAGTTATGATAACTTAACCTAGGATGTCCCAACAATGTTATGAAGGTACAAGCTTGATAAGTTATGATAACTTAACCTAGGATATCCCAACAATGTTATGAAGGTACAAGCTTGAGAAGTTATGATAACTTAACCTAGGATGTCCCAACAATGTTATGAAGGTACAAGCTTGAGAAGTTATGATAACTTAACCTAGGATGTCCCAACAATGTTATGAAGGTACAAGCTTGAGAAGTTATGATAACTTAACCTAGGATATCCCAACAATGTTATGAAGGTACAAGCTTGAGAAGTTATAATAACTTAACCTAGGATGTCCCAAGAATGTTATGAAGGTACAAGCTTGAGAAGTTATAATAACTTAACCTAGGATGTCCCAACAATGTTATGAAGGTACAAGCTTGAGAAGTTATAATAACTTAACCTAGGATGTCCCAAGAATGTTATGAAGGTACAAGCTTGAGAAGTTATGATAACTTAACCTAGGATATCCCAACAATGTTATGAAGGTACAAGCTTGAGAAGTTATGATAACTTAACCTAGGATGTCCCAAGAATGTTATGAAGGTACAAGCTTGAGAAGTTATAATAACTTAACCTAGGATGTCCCAAGAATGTTATGAAGGTACAAGCTTGAGAAGTTATGATAACTAAACCTAGGATATCCCAACAATGCCTAATGGGATGATTTATTTCCATAATACATATAGATGCTATCTTTGTATTCTAGAATAGATAATAATATTGATAATGCCACACATACAACCAACTAAAATTACAAGTTATACAGCTGCTAATAGGAAGAATATAAAATTAAAAAAAGAAATGGGAGTTTCTGAGATAAAGTGGAATGACTTAAGTACAAAGATAAAGTGGAAGGACTCCAGTACAAAGATAAAGTGGAAGGACTCCAGTAAAAAGATAAAGTGGAAGGACTCCAGTACAAAGATAAAGTGGAAGGACTCCAGGACAAAGATAAAGTGGAAGGACTCCAGTACAAAGATAAAGTGGAAGGACTCCAGTACAAAGATAAAGTGGAAGGACTCCAGTACAAAGATAAAGTGGAAGGACTCCAGTACAAAGATAAAGTGGAAGGACTCCAGTACAAAGATAAAGTGGAAGGACTCCAGGACAAAGATAAAGTGGAAGGACTCCAGTACAAAGATAAAGTGGAAGGACTCCAGTACAAAGATAAAGTGGAAGGACTCCAGTACAAAGATAAAGTGGAAGGACTCCAGGACAAAGATAAAGTGGAATGACTCCAGTACAAAGATAAAGTGGAAGGACTCCAGTACAAGGAAGTCACAGTGTATTATTGGACTGTCTAAGGTTAAAAATATATAATGAACCATTAATGTATGTCAACAGTATATGTTCTTATAATCACCGTACAAATTTATACATTGTCTAAAATCATTTATAGGTTTTCTGTATAAAGCATATTCATTCGTATCTTCTGCCGACGTATACACAGAGGCTCAACTGAGTCTACAAATGGTGTTAATACAGGTAACACATACAAAAGTATATTAAACATTTTATCATACTTCACATTAACTACTCATAGATGAACGTTCTCTCCTCAAAATCCTCCCGGTCTCTCAACCAAATATCCAAGCCTCTAATTAATTACCTATTTGTAACTATTTTTTTTTTAAGTTTTCAGTGGTTGTAGCACTTACTACCCCCTCAGCATGTGTGATTACCTGTTTGTAGCTACAAGAGCATGGCTATGTTGGTGGTGTCAAATCTTCAGTGTTTGTAGCTACAAGAGCATGACTATGTTGGTGGTGTCCCATCTTCAGTGTTTGTAGCTACAAGAGCATGGCTATGTTGGTGGTGTTCCATCTTCAGTGTTTGTAGCTACAAGAGCATGACTATGTTGGTGGTGTTCCATCTTCAGTGTTTGTAGCTAGAAGAGCATGGCTATGTTGTTAATGTCCCATCTTCAGTGTTTGTACCTACAAGAGCATGGATATGTTGGCGTCCCATCTTTAGTGTGCGATTTCAATAATTATATACACAGTGAAGTTTTTTTTAACCCTCTCGGCCATCACGGTAGTGACCCCAAGAACACTCACCATCATTCATAACCTAGCAGTCTTTCCGGAAGTACGAGGACATTATAATTCAAAAGAGCCACTTAACCGTAACATCTCCACCCATCATCATTCATAGTGCAGGAACTCCAGGTCCACCAGTTTCTCCGAATCTCTTTCTGAATGTTATCTTGTTCACACTCCAGTAGGATGTAAAATATCGAAGACCTCTTGCCTCCATCCACTCGCACATTCCATGTAATGAAATAGTATAATATAATATCGCGTGTTGAAAAACTCCTCCAGTATATGTCAAGAATATACGGGTCACGTTGTTGACATTTACCGAAGTCAAGAAGACTATTAACAATAATACCATGATGGTACTACAAAACTCACACTCAAGGACTAAAGTACAGTAACTAAGTACAGTAACATTGTGTATTAACAAACGTATGTTAACATATCATAATGGTTAACGTGTCGGATATATTTATCAAAAGTTGCCAGAAGATTTCTTAGCACTATGAACAAGGCCACACTCGTATAATGAAGACAGAAGAGCATAAAGAGTAATGGCAAGTTTTCTTCACTTGGAGATACAACATGACTAGGATACAAGATGAGGCAATATGTTAAAATAACTAGTATTAAAACAAACAACAATATATGATAGATTAACAATGACGACGATACATTACTAGCATAACTGCTCTTGTAGGTACTGATACCTGGAGCAACCTTCATGGCTGCTACAGGTGTGGCAACTCAGGTGTTAGGCAGCACTACCTGCTACAGGTGTGACAACACTGGTACTAGGCAGCACCACCTGCTACAGTTGTGACAACACAGGTGCTAGGCAGCACCACCTGCTACAGTTGTGACAACACAGGTGCTAGGCAGCACCCCTGCTGCAGGTGTGACAACACTGGTACTAGGCAATGTGGGATGGCAGGTAGTGGGGTGTGGTGGGGGGTGACGAGGCAGTGAGAGCGAGTAGGTACACATAAGGTGGGCGGGGTGGGCGGCAGTGGTGGGTGGCGGGGTGAGGGAGCCGCCGCCCACATCTTCCGCATGTGTTGAACTACATCAACCCACAACAGCCTGGCGCGTGCCACCAGGGGTTAGCCCACTGTTGTGGGTCGCATACAGGGGTTAGCCCACTGTTGTGGGTCGCATACAGGGGTTAGCTCACTGTTGTGTGTTGCATACAGGAGTTAGCTCACTGTTGTGTGTTGCATACAGGAGTTAGCTCACTGTTGTGGGTCGCATACAGGGGTTAGCCCACTGTTGTGGGTCGCATACAGGGGTTAGCTCACTGTTGTGGGTCGCATACAGGAGTTAGCTCACTGTTGTGGGTCGCATGCAGGAGTTAGCTCACTGTTGTGTGTTGCATACAGGAGTTAGCTCACTGTTGTGTGTTGCATACAGGAGTTAGCTCACTGTTGTGGGTCGCATACAGGGGTTAGCTCACTGTTGTGGGTCGCATACAGGGGTTAGCTCACTGTTGTGGGTCGCATACAGGAGTTAGCTCACTGTTGTGGGTCGCATACAGGGGTTAGCCCACTGTTGTGGGTCGCATACAGGGGTTAGCTCACTGTTGTGGGTCGCATACAGGGGTTAGCCCACTGTTGTGGGCCGCATACAGGGGTTAGCTCACTGCTGTGGGTCGCATACAGGAGTTAGCCCACTGTTGTAGGCCGCATACAGGAGTTAGCCCACTGTTGTGGGCCGGATACAGGAGTTAGCCCACTGTTGTGGGCCGCATACA
The DNA here is from genome assembly GCA_009830355.1 of Cherax destructor. Lineage (NCBI taxonomy): Eukaryota > Metazoa > Arthropoda > Malacostraca > Decapoda > Parastacidae > Cherax > Cherax destructor. The sequence goes on from WNWK01007027.1 coordinate 72,984, forward strand.
GGGGTTAGCTCACTGCTGTGGGTCGCATACAGGAGTTAGCCCACTGTTGTAGGCCGCATACAGGAGTTAGCCCACTGTTGTGGGCCGCATACAGGGGTTAGCCCACTGTTGTGGGTCGCATACAAGGGTTAGCCCACTGTTGTGGGTCGCATACAAGGGTTAGGCCACTGCTGTGGGTCGCATACAAGAGTTAGCCCACTGTTGTGGGTCGCATACAGGGGTTAGTTCACTGTTGTGGGTCGCATACAGGAGTTAGCCCACTGTTGTGGGCCGCATACAGGGGTTAGTTCACTGTTGTGGGCCGCATACAGGAGTTAGCCCACTGTTGTGGGCCTCATACAGGGGTTAGCTCACTGCTGTGGGTCGCATACAAGGGTTAGGCCACTGCTGTGGGTCGTATCCAGTGGAAAAAACAAGTTAGACAACTTCAGTACCTGATGGAGTATCGCATCCTGTATAAGACTTGTCCATTGGTTGTGTAGCTATTTTGTCACGGTACTCCATCTATACAGTGGCACTCTGAGGACCACCACTGGTACCTGGGGTAGAGTGGAGGTTGTGTTGTAGTCACTGGGACCACCAATGGTACCTGGGGTAGAGTGGAGGTTGTGTTGTAGTCACTGGGACCACCAATGGTACCTGGGGTAGAGTGGAGGTCGTGGCGTAGTCACTGGGACCACCACTGGTACCTGGGGTCGAGTGGAGGTCGTGGTGTAGTCACTGGGACCACCACTGGTGGCTCACTGGGACCACCACTGGTACCTGGGGTCGAGTGGAGGTCGTGGTGTAGTCACTGGGACCACCACTGGTACCTGGGGTCGAGTGGAGGTCGTGGTGTAGTCACTGGGACCACCTCTGGTACCTGGGGTCGAGTGGAGGTCGTGGTGTAGTCACTGGGACCACCACTGGTGGCTCACTGGGACCACCACTGGTACCTGGGGTCGAGTGGAGGTCGTGGTGTAGTCACTGGGACCACCACTGGTACCTGGGGTCGAGTGGAGGTCGTGGTGTAGTCACTGGGACCACCACTGGTGGCTCACTGGGACCACCACTGGTACCTGGGGTAGAGTGGTGCTCATAAAATAATATTGAGGCGCAGGTAAATGTTGCTGCTGGTGTCAATCCACTTTTTTCCCCGTGATTGAGGTTGTGGATGCCGTTATTGTGCTGACCAGCTGAGACAAACTGATCACTTGTACCTGCGCTAAGATCACTGATCACATGTACCTGCGCTAAGATCACTGATCACATGTACCTGCGCTAAGATCACTGATCACTTGTACCTGCGCTAAGATCACTGATCACTTGTACCTGCGCTAAGATCACTGATCACATGTACCTGAGCTAAGATCACTGATCACATGTACCTGCTCTAAGATCACTGATCACTTGTACCTGCGCTAAGATCACTGATCACTTGTACCTGCGCTAAGATCACTGATCACATGTACCTGCGCTAAGATCACTGATCACATGTACCTGCGCTAAGATCACTGATCACTTGTACCTGAGCTAAGATCACTGATCACTTGTACCTGCGCTAAGATCACTGATCACTTGTACCTGCGCTAAGATCACTGATCACTTGTACCTGCGCTAAGATCACTGATCACATGTACCTGCGCTAAGATCACTGATCACATGTACCTGCGCTAAGATCACTGATCACTTGTACCTGAGCTAAGATCACTGATCACTTGTACCTACGCTAAGATCACTGATCACTTGTACCTGAGCTAAGATCACTGATCACTTGTCCCTGCGCTAAGATCACTGATCACTTGTACCTGCGCTAAGATCACTGATCACATGTACCTGAGCTAAGATCACTGATCACATGTACCTGAGCTAAGATCACTGATCACTTGTACCTACGCTAAGATCACTGATCACTTGTACCTGAGCTAAGATCACTGATCACTTGTACCTGCGCTAAGATCATTGATCACTTGTACCTGAGCTAAGATCACTGATCACTTGTACCTGCGCTAAGATCACTGATCACATGTACCTGCGCTAAGATCACTGATCACTTGTACCTACGCTAAGATCACTGATCACTTGTACCTGAGCTAAGATCACTGATCACTTGTACCTGCGCTAAGATCACTGATCACTTGTACCTGAGCTAAGATCACTGATCACTTGTACCTGCGCTAAGATCACTGATCACTTGTACCTACGCTAAGATCACTGATCACTTGTACCTGAGCTAAGATCACTGATCACTTGTACCTGCGCTAAGATCACTGATCACATGTACCTGCGTTAAGATCACTGATCACTTGTACCTGCTCTAAGATCACTGATCACATGTACCTGAGCTAAGATCACTGATCACATGTACCTGCGCTAAGATCACTGATCACATGTACCTGCGCTAAGATCACTGATCACTTGTACCTGCGCTAAGATCACTGATCACTTGTACCTGCGCTAAGATCACTGATCACATGTACCTGCGCTAAGATCACTGATCACTTGTACCTGCGCTAAGATCACTGATCACTTGTACCTGCGCTAAGATCACTGATCACTTGTACCTGCGCTAAGATCACTGATCACATGTACCTGCGCTAAGTTCACTGATCACTTGTACCTGAGCTAAGATCACTGATCACTTGTACCTGCGCTAAGATCACTGATCACATGTACCTGAGCTAAGATCACTGATCACTTGTACCTGCGCTAAGATCACTGATCACTTGTACCTGCGCTAAGATCACTGATCACATGTACCTGCGCTAAGATCACTGATCACTTGTACCTGAGCTAAGATCACTGATCACTTGTACCTGCGCTAAGATCACTGATCACATGTACCTGAGCTAAGATCACTGATCACTTGTACCTGAGCTAAGATCACTGATCACTTGTACCTACGCTAAGATCACTGATCACATGTACCTGAGCTAAGATCACTGATCACGTGTACCTGCGCTAAGATCACTGATCACATGTACCTACGCTAAGATCACTGATCACATGTACCTGCGCTAAGATCACTGATCACATGTACCTGGACTAAGGTCACTGATCACATGTACCTGGACTAAGGTCACTGATCACGTGTACCTGGACTAAGGTCACTGGACACAAGTACCTGGACTAAGGTCACTGATCACATGTACCTGGACTAAGGTCACTGATCACATGTACCTGGACTAAGGTCACTGATCACATGTACCTGGACTAAGGTCACTGATCACATGTACCTGGACTAAGTCACTGATCACAGTACCTGGACTAAGGTCACATAGTACCTGGACTAAGGTCACTGGACACAAGTACCTGGACTAAGGTCACTGATCACATGTACCTGGACTAAGGTCACTGATCACATGTACCTGGACTAAGGTCACTGATCACATGTACCTGGACTAAGGTCACTGATCACATGTACCTGGACTAAGGTCACTGGACACAAGTACCTGGACTAAGGTCACTGACACAGTACCTGGGCTAAGGTACTGATCACATGTACCTGACTAAGGTCACTGATCACATACCTGGACTATCAGTACGATGACAGGTACTGGACAAGTCCTATAAGCACGATCACTGTACTGACTAACATGTACCTGGACTAAGGTCACTGACACATGTACCTGACTAAGGTCATGATCACATGTACTGACTAGGTCACTGATACATCCTGACTAAGGTCACTGATCACATGTACCTGACTAAGGTCACTGGACACAAGTACCTGGACTAAGGTCACTGACACATGTACCTGGACTAAGGTCACTGATCACATGTACCTGGACTAAGGTCACTGGACACAAGTACCTGGACTAAGGTCACTGATCACATGTACCTGGACTAAGGTCACTGATCACATGTACCTGGACTAAGGTCACTGATCACATGTACCTGGACTAAGGTCACTGGACACAAGTACCTGGACTAAGGTCACTGATCACAGTACCTGGACTAAGGTCACTGGACACAAGTACCTGGACTAAGGTCACTGATCACATGTACCTGGACTAAGGTCACTGATCACATGTACCTGGACTAAGGTCACTGTACACAAGTACCTGGACTAAGGTCACTGATCACATGTACCTGGACTAAGGTCACTGATCACATGTACCTGGACTAAGGTCACTGATCACATGTACCTGGACTAAGGTCACTGGACACAAGTACCTGGACTAAGGTCATTGACACATGTACCTGGACTAAGGTCACTGACACATGTACCTACTAAGGTCACTGATCACATGTACCTGATAAGGTCACTGGACCATGTCTGACAAGGTCTGATCTCCTGACTAAGTCACTGGACACAAGTACCTGGACTAAGGTCACTGGACACAGTACCTGACTAAGTCACTGGACAAGACCACTAGGACTGATCACATGTTGACTAAGGTCACTGGACACAAGTACCTGACTAAGGTCACTGGACGTCCTCTAGGTACTGCTACCACTAATCACTGATCTCATGTACAGTAAGCCACTGGACGTTCTAAGTGTTACCAATCATACACAGTTATTCTCTTACTAAGACCACTGGACTGTTCTTAACAGTGTTACCAATCATTCCACTACAGTTATTCTTCAACAGTGACCAGACTTCATTAACAGTGTTACCAATCATTCCACTACAGTTATTCTTCATTACAGTAAGACCACTGGACTGTTCTTAACAGTGTTACCAATCATTCCACTACAGTTATTCTTCATTACAGTAAGACCATGGACGTTGTCTTACGGTACCAAGTTTCTACTGGTTTTTCATTACAGTTAAGATCCTGGACTGTCTAACAGTGTTGACCATATGTCTGACAAGTTATGTCTGTCACTTGATCTAGGTACAACACTGACTGTTCTTCATGTGTTGGACCAGGCATTCTACTAGGTTATGTCTGTCAACCAGTGTTACCACTTGTCTGGACCCTTGTCTGGTCAACCAGTGTTGTACTGTGTCCTGGACCAGGCTTTCTGGTCCTGTCTGGTCAACCAGGTTGTTGCTACTGGTGGTCCTGGACCAGGCTTGTCTGGTCCTTGTCTGGTCAACCAGGTTGTTGCTACTGGTGGTTCTGGACCAGGCTTGTCTGGTCCTTGTCTGGTCAACCAGGTTGTTGCTACTGGTGGTCCTGGACCAGGCTTGTCTGGTCCTGGACCAGGCTTGTCTGGTCCTGGACCAGGCTTGTCTGGTCCTTGTCTGGTCAACCTGGTTGTTGCTACTGGTGGTCCTGGACCAGGCTTGTCTGGTCCTTGTCTGGTCAACCAGGTTCTTGCTACTGGTGGTTCTGGACCAGGCTTGTTTGGTCCTGTCTGGTCAACCAGGTTGTTGTACTGGTGGTCCTGGACCAGGCTTGTCTGGTCAACCAGGTTGTTGTACTGGTGGTCCTGGACCAGGCTTTGTCTGTCAACCAGGTTGTTGCTACTGGTGGTCCTGGACCAGGCTGTCGTCTTGTCTGGTCAACCAGGTTTTGATACTGGTGGTCCTGGACACAGGCTTGTCTGGTCAACCAGGTTGTTGCTACTGGTGGTCCTGGACCAGGCTTGTCTGGTCAACCAGGTTGTTGATACTGGTGGTCCTGGACCAGGCTTGTCTGGTCAACCAGGTTGTTGATACTGGTGGTCCTGGACCAGGTTTGTCTGGTCAACCAGGTTGTTGTTACTGGTGGTCCTGGACCAGGATTGTCTGGTCAACCAGGTTGTTGATACTGGTGGTCCTGGACAAGGTTTGTCTGGTCAACCAGGTTGTTGTTACTGGTGGTCCTGGACCAGGATTGTCTGGTCAACCAGGTTGTTGATACTGGTGGTCCTGGACCAGGTTTGTCTGGTCAACCAGGTTGTTGTTACTGGTGGTCCTGGACCAGCATTGTCTGGTACCAGGTTGTTGTTACTGGTGGTCCTGGACCAGGCTTGTCTGGTCAACCAGGTTGTTGCTACTGGTGGTCCTGGACCAGGCTTGTCTGGTCAATCAGGTTTAACAAGTTCTTATTACATTTTTCAGAACCTGGAGACACAGTGGAGGTAACATTGTCAGTACCTGGAGACACAGTGGAGGTAACATTGTCAGTACCTGGAGACACAGTGCAGGTAACATTGTCAGTACCTGGAGACACAGTGCAGGTAACATTGTCAGTACCTGGAGACACAGTGAAGGTAACATTGTCAGTACCTGGAGACACAGTGGAAGTAACATTGTCAGTACCTGGAGACACAGTGAAGGTAACATTGTCAGTACCTGGAGACACAGTGAAGGTAACATTGTCAGTACCTGGAGACACAGTGAAGGTAACATTGTCAGTACCTGGAGACACAGTGAAGGTAACATTGTCAGTACCTGGAGACACAGTGCAGGTAACATTGTCAGTACCTGGAGACACAGTGAAGGTAACATTGTCAGTACCTGGAGACACAGTGAAGGTAACATTGTCAGTACCTGGAGACACAGTGGAGGTAACATTGTCAGTACCTGGAGACACAGTGAAGGTAACATTGTCAGTACCTGGAGACACAGTGAAGGTAACATTGTCAGTACCTGGAGACACAGTGAAGGTAACATTGTCAGTACCTGGAGACACAGTGAAGGTAACATTGTCAGTACCTGGAGACACAGTGGAGGTAACATTGTCAGTACCTAAAATGTGAGTTTGTTGAACATTTTCTGAGTAACAACTGTATACAACTTGTATACAACTTGTATACAACATGTATACAACTTGTATACAACATGTATACAACTTGTATACAACATGTATACAACATGTATACAACTTGTATACAACTTGTATACAACATGTATAAAACATGTATACAACTTGTATACAACTTGTATGCAACTTGTATACAACTTGTATACAACATGTATACAACATGTATACAACTTGTATACAACATGTATACAACTTGTATACAACTTGTATACAACTTGTATACTTGTAACTTTCATAGTCGCCGCCTGGTTGAATCCTCCCTTATACACAACTTTCCCTGTATGAATCTTAGCCCTGGCTTTGTCTCTGTTGATGCTTTCCTCTCTCATTACATTGTTAAATGCTCTAAACTTCAGAACACCCGTGACTTAACCTGATTCCTTCCCTGTCTTATCTTCCCCCTTCTCCTTTTTTCTCCTTGGGTTTTCCTTTCTTTCTGTTCTTTCTTTTGCCTTGTATTTTCCTTCATTTTTTCGCTTTTCTTCCCTCTCGTACCCCCCTTGCGGGCCGCTAGCCTCATAGCAGTGCTCCTTCCCATATGACTGTCTACTCTACTACCTTTACTACTACCACTACTACCACTACTCCTACATTTCCCCACTCTCTTGTACCCTCCCCTGTCTGCCTGCCTATAAATACCCTTCCTCTGTCTCTGTGTGTTAGTGTGACTTTGTAAATGGTCCAAGTCGGGCCGAAACGTCGTCGTAAGCTCCTCTCTTTTATATGTGCGGGTTGTGTGTGTATTGTTCCAGTCACGGTATTGTGCCTTTTTTGTTATTTGTATACAACATGTATACAACTTGTATACAACTTGTATACAACATGTATACAACATGTATACAACTTGTATACAACTTGTATACAACATGTATACAACTTGTATACAACTTGTATACAACTTGTATACAACATGTATACAACATGTATACAACTTGTATACAACTTGTATACAACATGTATACAACATGTATACAACTTGTATACAACTTGTATACAACTTGTATACAACTTTTATACAACTTGTATACAACTTGTATACAACTTGTATACAACTTTTATACAACTTGTATACAACTTGTATACAACTTGTATACAACTTGTATACAACTTGTATACAACATGTATACAACTTGTATACAACTTGTATACAACATGTATACAACATGTATACAACTTGTATACAACTTGTATACAACATGTATACAACATGTATACAACTTGTATACAACTTGTATACAACTTGTATACAACTTTTATACAACTTGTATACAACTTGTATACAACTTGTATACAACTTTTATACAACTTGTATACAACTTGTATACAACATGTATACAACATGTATACAACTTGTATACAACTTGTATACAACATGTATACAACATGTATACAACTTGTATACAACATGTATACAACATGTATACAACTTGTATACAACTTGTATACAACATGTATACAACATGTATACAACTTGTATACAACTTGTATACAACATGTATACAACATGTATACAACTTGTATACAACTTGTATACAACTTGTATACAACTTTTATACAACTTGTATACAACTTGTATACAACTTGTATACAACTTGTATACAACTTGTATACAACATGTATACAACATGTATACAACTTGTATACAACTTGTATACAACATGTATACAACATGTATACAACTTGTATACAACTTGTATACAACATGTATACAACTTGTATACAACTTGTATACAACTTGTATACAACTCTTAACAATCTTTCAAATTAGAAATTAAAAAAATACACTTGATAATGATCCAGGAAGTTCGAAACGTTGTTTAGTGTTCATTAGTTTTTGTGCTGTGAATTGTTGTAGCGACTGTATTTTGTGCTGTAAATTGTTGTAGCGACTGTATTTTGGGTTATGAATTGTTGTAGCGACTGTATTTTGGGTTATGAATTGTTGTAGCGACTGTATTTTGGGTTATGAATTGTTGTAGCGACTGTATTTTGGGTTATGAATTGTTGTAGCGACTGTATTTTGGGTTATGAATTGTTGTAGCGACTGTATTTTGGGTTATGAATTGTTGTAGCGACTGTATTTTAAGTTAGTTATAAATTATTGCATGGATATAGTGTCACTTTTATTCAAGTAGAGAAGTGTTTGCAATTTGGTTCATTATTTTCCAGTTAATGGAGAGATAGAGGATGAGGCAGAGTGAGGAGTCTTGGTACCCTCACAATACTGATCACCCTCACATTGTAGGGGTACACAGTGGTAGTCGTGTTTCACAACTTACTTTACTGTAGTGTCAAGTGTAACTACAACACTTCAAGGACCCACTCAGTGCCTACATCTGCTAGGTTTCAGAGACCAGTCACTCAGTGCCTACATCTGCTAGGTTTCAGAGACCAGTCACTCAGTGCCTACATCTGCTAGGTTTCAGAGACCAGTCACTCAGTGCCTACATCTGCTAGGTTTCAGAGACCAGTCACTCAGTGCCTACATCTGCTAGGTTTCAGAGACCAGTCACTCAGTGCCTACATCTGCTAGGTTTCAGAGACCAGTCACTCAGTGCCTACATCTGCTAGGTTTCAGAGACCAGTCACTCAGTGCCTACATCTGCTAGGTTTCAGAGACCAGTCACTCAGTGCCTACATCTGCTAGGTTTCAGAGACCAGTCACTCAGTGCCTACATCTGCTAGGTTTCAGAGACCAGTCACTCAGTGCCTACATCTGCTAGGTTTCAGAGACCAGTCACTCAGTGCCTACATCTGCTAGGTTTCAGAGACCAGTCACTCAGTGCCTACATCTGCTAGGTTTCAGAGACCAGTCACTCAGTGCCTACATCTGCTAGGTTTCAGAGACCAGTCACTCAGTGCCTACATCTGCTAGGTTTCAGAGACCAGTCAGGACCCTCACAATGTCCACAGTGCATCTGGCCGATAAGGAAAATCTTCTTCATTCTTAAGTAATCAGTAAGTCTTAACTCCTTTACCAAAGAGAGTAAGATGAGATATGAAGCAACAAGGTAATTCTAGACTTTGCAGAGGATGGTCCCCATTTTCTCGTAAGTAGAAATAATGGCTGGACTCACTTTAAAAGTGTGAAAGTTCAGTTAGAGGTCGTATAAGTAAAAAGGTCGTAGAAAGGGTCAATCTACAACATGCCAGAAGCATCTCCATTATTCACCAACATGCTTCATAAAGTCTCAGCAAAAATATTGGTTTAATGGTAAACTGAATTTAACCAGCGTGAACTTTATAAAGGTGAGAAGTGCAGGTTGAACCGTGAACCCGTGTGAGCACCAGTGTGATTACTAGTGTGGGGCTGGTACAGTGCTAGTAGTGTGGGGGCTAGTACAGTGCTAGTAATGGTAGTGTGGGGGCTGGTACAGTGCTAGTAGTGTTAGTGTGGGGGCTGGTACAGTGCTAGTAGTACTAGTGTTAGGCTAGTACAGTGCTAGTAGTACTAGTGTGGGGCTGGTACAGTGCTAGTAGTGGTAGTGTGGGGCTGGTACAGTGGTAGTGTGGGGGCTGGTACAGTGCTAGTAATGGTAGTGTGGGGTTGGTACAGTGCTAGTAGTGGTAGTGTGGGGCTGGTACAGTGCTAGTAGTGGTAGTGTGGGGGCTGGTACAGTGCTAGTAATGGTAGTGTGGGGGCTGGTACAGTGCTAGTAGTGTTAGTGTGGGGGCTGGTACAGTGCTAGTAGTACTAGTGTTAGGCTGGTACAGTGCTAGTAGTACTATTGTGGGGCTGGTACAGTGCTAGTAGTGGTAGTGTGGGGGATGGTACAGTGCTAGTAGTGGTAGAGTGGGGCTGGTACAGTGCTAGTAGTACTAGTGTGGGACTGGTACAGTGCTAGTAGTGGTAGTGTGGGGCTGGTAAAGTGCTAGTAGTGGTAGTGTGGGGGCTGGTACAGTGCTAGTAATGGTAGTGTGGGGCTGCTACAGTGCTAGTAGTACTAGTGTGGGGCTGGTACAGTGCTAGTAGTGGTAGTGTGGGGCTGGTACAGTGCTAGTAGTGGTAGTGTGGGGGCTGGTACAGTGCTAGTAGTGTTAGTGTGGGGGCTGGTACAGTGCTAGTAGTACTAGTGTTAGGCTGGTACAGTGCTAGTAGTACTATTGTGGGGCTGGTACAGTGCTAGTAGTGGTAGTGTGGGGGCTGGTACAGTGCTAGTAGTGGTAGAGTGGGGCTGGTACAGTGCTAGTAGTACTAGTGTGGGACTGGTACAGTGCTAGTAGTGGTAGTGTGGGGCTGGTAAAGTGCTAGTAGTGGTAGTGTGGGGGCTGGTACAGTGCTAGTAATGGTAGTGTGGGGGCTGGTACAGTGCTAGTAGTACTAGTGTGGGGCTGGTACAGTGCTAGTAGTGGTAGTGTGGGGGCTGGTACAGTGCTAGTAGTGGTAGTGTGGGGGCTGGTACAGTGCTAGTAGTACTAGTGTGGGGGCTGGTACAGTGCTAGTAGTGGTAGTGTGGGGGCTGGTACAGTGCTAGTAGTACTAGTGTGGGGGCTGGTACAGTGCTAGTAATGGTAGTATGGGGGCTGGTACAGTGGTAATATGGGGCTGGTACAGTGCTAGTGATGGTATTGTGAGGCTAGTAGTGTCAGTAATGGTAATGTGAGGCTGGTACAGTGCTAGTTCTGGTGGTGTGGGGCTGGTACAGTGTTATTAATGGTAGTGTGAGGCTGGTACAGTGTCAGTAATGGTAGTGTGGGGCTGGTACAGTGCAAGTAATGGTAGTGTGGGGCTGGTACAGTGCTAGTAATGGTAGTGTGGGATTGGTACAGTGCTAGTAATGGTAGTGTGGGACTGGTAAAGTGCTAGTAATGGTAGTGTGGGACTGGTACAGTGCTAGTAATGGTAGTGTGGGACTGGTACAGTGCTAGTAATGGTAGTGTGGGTCTGGTACAGTGTCAATAATGGTAGTGTGGGACTGGTACAGTGCTAGTAATGGTAGTGTGGGACTGATACAGTACTATTAATGGTAATGTGGGACTGGTACAGTGCTAGTAATGGTAGCGTGGGACTGGTACAGTGCTAGTAATGGTAGTGTGGGGCTTGTACAGTGCTAGTAATGGTAGTGTGGGACTGGTACAGTGGTAGTAATTGTTGTGTGGGTCTGGTACAGTGCTAGTAATGGTAGTGTGGGGCTGGTACAGTGCTAGTAATGGTAGTGTGGGGCTGGTACAGTGCTAGTAATGGTAGTGTGGGACTGGTAAAGTGCTAGTAATGGTAGTGTGGGGCTGTTACAGTGCTAGTAATGGTAGTGTGGGGCTGGTACAGTGCTAGTAATGGTAGTGTTGGGCTGGTACAGTGCTAGTAATTGTAGTGTGGGGACTGGTACAGTGCTAGTAATGGTAGTGTGGGGCTGGTACAGTGCTAGTAATGGTAGTGTGGGACTGGTACAGTGCTAGTAATGGTAGTGTGGGGCTTATACAGTGCTAGTAATGGTAGTGTGGGGCTGGTACAGTGCTAGTAATGGTAGTGTGGGGCTGGTACAGTGCTAGTAATGGTAGTGTGGGGCTGGTACAGTGCTAGTAATGGTAGTGTGGGGCTGGTACAGTGCTAGTAATGGTAGTGTGGGGCTGGTACAGTGCTAGTAATGGTAGTGTACTCACCTAATTGTACTCACCTAATTGTGGTTGCAGGGGTCGAGTCTCAGCTCCTGGCCCCTCCTCTTCGCTGTCCGCTACTGGGTCTCTGTTCTCCCTGCTCCATGAGCTTTATCATACCTTGTCTTAAAACTATGTATGGTTCCCGCCTCCACTATATCGTTCGTTAGACTATTCCACTTCCTAACTACTCTATGGCTGAAAAAATGCTTCCTAACATCCCTTTGACTCATCTGAGTCTTCAGCTTCCAGTTGTGCCCCCTTGTTTCTATGTTCCCTCTCTGGAACATCCTGTCACTATCTACCTTGTCGATTCCCCGCAGTATTTTGTATGTCGTTATCATGTCTCCTCTAACCCTTCTGTCCTCCAGTGTTGTTAGTCCTATTTCCCTCAACCTTTCTTCATAGGGCAGTCCCCTGAGTTGTGGAACTAACCTTGTCGCAAACCTTTGCACTTTCTCTAATTTCTTGACGTGCTTGACCAGGTGTGGGTTCCAGACTGGTGCTGCATACACTAGTATGGGCCTGACGTACACGGTGTACAGTGTCTTGAACGATTCCTTGTTAAGGTAACGGAACGCTAATCTTAGGTTTGCCAGTCGCCCATATGCTGCCGCAGATATCTGGTTGATGTGTGTTTCCGGAGACGTGCTTGGCGTTATACTCACCCCAAGGTGGGGCTGGTACAGTGCTAGTAATGGTAGTGTGGGGCTGGTACAGTGCTAGTAATAGTAGTGTGGGGCTGGTACAGTGCTAGTAATGGTAGTGTGGGGCTGGTACAGTGCTAGTAATGGTAGTGTGGGGCTGGTACAGTGCTAGTAATAGTAGTGTGGGGCTGGTACAGTGCTAGTAATGGTAGTGTGGGGCTGGTACAGTGCTAGTAATGGTAGTGTGGGGCTGGTACAGTGCTAGTAATAGTAGTGTGGGGCTGGTACAGTGCTAGTAATAGTAGTGTGGGGCTGGTACAGTGCTAGTAATAGTAGTGTGAGGCTGGTACAGTGCTAGTAATGGTAGTGTGGGGCTGGTACAGTGCTAGTAATAGTAGTGTGGGGCTGTTACAGTGCTAGTAATGGTAGTGTGGGGCTGGTACAGTGCTAGTAATGGTAGTGTGGGGCTGGTACAGTGCTAGTAATGGTAGTGTGGGGCTGGTACAATGCTAGTAATGGTAGTGTGGGGCTGGTACAATGCTAGTAATGGTAGTGTGGGGCTGGTACAATGCTAGTAATGGTAGTGTGAGGAAGCAGAACATTTACCTTAGCAATATATACAGAGATTTGCGTCCATCACACAACACTGAGACTTTGATCATACAGTGAGTATTGACACAGTGTTGTGTTGTCACCTGTCACCTTCACCTTCACCTGGGAGCAGTACTGCAAGGTGGAGTACAGCAGTTCATGACCACTGGTACATGACCACTAGTACATGACCACTAGTGCATGACCCCTTGTACATGACCACTGGTACATGACCACTAGTACATGACCACTAGTACATGACCACTAGTGCATGACCCCTTGTACATGACCACTGGTGCATGACCACTAGTACATGACCACTAGTGTATGACCCCTTGTACATGACCACTGGTACATGACCACTGGTACATGACTACTAGTACATGACAACTAGTACATGACCCCTTGTACATGACCACTGGTACGTGACCAAGGTACATGACCACTTGTAAATGACCACTGGTACATGACCACTGGTACGTGACCACTAGTACATGAGAGCAGACAAGGGTAGAGTAGGAGCCAGGTAAGATAGACCAGGTATGATACACCAGGTATGATACACCAGGTACTATACACCAGGTATGATTCATCAGGTATGATACACCAGGTATGATAAACCAGGTATGATAAACCAGGTATGATAAACCAGGTATGATACACCAGGTAACATACACCAGGTAACATACACCAGGTAACATACACCAGGTATGATACACTAGGTATGATACACCAGGTATGATACACCAATTATGATACACCAGGTATGATACACCAGGTAACATACACCAGGTATGATACACCACGTATGATACACCAGGTATGATACACCAGGTATGATACACCACGTATGATACACCACGTATGATACACCACGTATGATACACCAGGTACGATACACCAGGTACGATACACTACGTATGATACACCACGTATGATACACCAGGTATGATACACCAGGTATGATACACCAGGTACGATACACCAGGTATGATACACCAGGTAACATACACCAGGTATGATACACCAGGTATGATACACCAGGTACGATACACCAGGTATGATACACCAGGTATGATACACCAGGTATGATACACCAGGTACGATACACCAGGTATGATACACCAGGTATGATACACTAGGTATGATACACCAGGTACGATACACCACGTATGATACACCAGGTATGATACCACGTATGATACACCAGGTATGATACACCAGGTATGATACACCAGGTATGATACACCAGGTATGATACACCAGGTATGATACACCACGTATGATACACCACGTATGATACACCACGTATGATACACCAGGTATGATACCACGTATGATACACCAGGTATGATACACCAGGTAACATACACCAGGTAACATACACCAGGTATGATACACTAGGTATGATACACCAGGTATGATACACCAATTATGATACACCAGGTATGATACACCAGGTAACATACACCACGTATGATACACCAGGTATGATACACCAGGTATGATACACCAGGTATGATACACCAGGTATGATACACCAGGTATGATACACCAGGTATGATACACCAGGTACGATACACCACGTATGATACACCAGGTATGATACACCAGGTACGATACACCACGTATGATACACCAGGTATGATACACCAGGTATGCTACACCAGGTATGATACACCAGGTAACATACACCAGGTATGATACACCAGGTATGATACACCAGGTACGATACACCACGTATGATACACCACGTATGATACACCAGGTATGATACACCATGTACGATACACCACGTATGATACACCAGGTATGATACACCAGGTATGATACACCAGGTATGATACACCAGGTATGATACACTAGGTATGATACACCAGGTATGATACACCAAATATGATACACCACGTATGATACACCAGGTATGATACACCAGGTATGATACACCAGGTATGATACACCAGGTATGATACACCAGGTATGATACACCAGGTATGATACACCAGGTATGATACACCAGGTACGATACACCAGGTATGATACACCAGGTATGATACACTAGGTATGATACACCAGGTACGATACACCACGTATGATACACCAGGTATGATACACCAGGTATGATACCACGTATGATACACCAGGTATGATACACCAGGTATGATACACCAGGTATGATACACCAGGTATGATACACCAGGTATGATACACCACGTATGATACACCACGTATGATACACCAGGTATGATACCAACGTATGATACACCAGGTATGATACACCAGGTAACATACACCAGGTAACATACACCAGGTATGATACACTAGGTATGATACACCAGGTATGATACACCAGGTATGATACACCAGGTATGATACACCAGGTAATAACCACGTATGATACACCAGGTATGATACACCAGGTATGATACACCAGGTATGATACACCAGGTATGATACACCAGGTATGATACACCAGGTGATACACCAGGGATGATACACCAGGTATGATACACCAGGTATGATACACCAGGTATGATACACCAGGTATGATACACCAGGTATGACTACACCAGGTATGATACACCAGGTAACGATACACCAGGTATGATACACCAGGTATGATACACCAGGTATGATACACCAGGTATGATACACCGAGTACCAGTGATACACCAGGTAGATAACCAGTATGATACACCAGGTATGATAATTGAACACCAGGTATGATACACCAGGTATGATACACCCAGGTATGATACACCAGGTATGATACACCAGGGTACATGATACACCAGGTATGATACACCAGGTATGATACACCAGGTATGATACACCAGGTATGATACACCAGGTATGATACACCAGGTATGATACACCAGGTATGATACACCAGGTATGATACACCAGGTACATACACCAGGTATGATACACCAGTATGATACACCAGGTATGATACACCAGGTACATACCAGTATGATACACCAGTGTGATACACCAGGTATGATACACCAGGTATGATACACCAGGTATGATACACCAGGTAACATACACCAGGTATGATACACCAGGTATGATACACCAGGTATTATACACCAGGTATTATACACCAGGTATGATACACCAGGTATGATACACCAGGTATGATACACCAGGTATGATACACCAGGTATGATACACCAGGTATGATACACCAGGTATGATACACCAGGTATGATACACCAGGTATGATACACCAGGTATGATACACCAGGTATGATACACCAGGTATGATACACCAGGTATGATACACCAGGTATGATACACCAGGTATGATACACCAGGTGATACACCAGGTATGATACACCAGGTATGATACACCAGGTATGATACACCAGGTATACACCAGGTATGATACACCAGGTATGATACACCAGGTATAGATAACACCAGGTATGATACACCAGGTATGATACACCAGGTATGATACACCAGGTATGATACACCAGGTATGATACACCAGGTATGATACACCAGGTATGATACACCAGGTAACATACACCAGGTATGATACACCAGGTATGATACACCAGGTATTATACACCAGGTATGATACACCAGGTATGATACACCAGGTATGATACACCAGGTATGATACACCAGGTATGATACACCAGGTATGATACACCAGGTATGATACACCAGGTATGATACACCAGGCATGATACACAGTGTATGATCACCAGGATGTACCTGTATGATACACCAGGCAGCTGCCTGTATGATACCCTACAGGCAGCTGCCTGTATGACTACACCAGGCAGCTGCCTGTATGTACCTCACCAGGCAGTGCCTGTATGTACTCACCAGGCAGCTGCCTGTATGTACCTGTACCAGGCAGCTGCCTGTATGTACCTCTACTAGGCAGCTGCCTGTATGTACCTCTACCAGGCAGCTGCCTGTATGTACCTGTACCAGGCAGCTGCCTGTATGAACCTCTACTAGGCAGCTGCCTGTATGTACCTGTACCAGGCAGCTGCCTGATGACCTCACCAGGCAGCTGCCTGTATGACCACGTAGGCAGCGCCTGTGTGTACTGCACCAGGCAGCTGCCGTATGAACTCACTCAGGCAGCTGCTGTAGTGATGTAGTAGGCAGTGGCCTGTAGTACTAGTAGGTAGTGGACTATAGGAGTAATAGTATGTATAGCTGTAGAGTAGTGGTATGAGTAGGATGCTAGTGGAGGAGGGTGGTAGAACTAGAGGAGGGTAAAATAGACTATAGAAGTAGTGGTAAGGTAGATGAGTAGTGGTAAGAACAATAGTAGGAAGTATAATAGTAGTAGGAGAGGGTAGAGTAGGTACTTAGAAAGGAGGGTGGACATCAAAGGTACACCAGGGACACAAACCCAGGGACACAAACCCAGGGAAGAACTCATAGCACAGAACCCACATAGGCAGAAGAAAGGGAAAACTAAGAAAATATAGGAAAGGAGAAGAGGTAAGGAAAGGAGGAGATAAAGATCAGATCAAGTCATGAGTGTTCTGAAGTCTGGAGCATTAAAATGTAATGAAGGAAGGAAGGAACTACAGAGAGAAGACCAGGACTAAGATTCATGTTAGGAAAGTTGTATATAAGTGATGGTTGAAGACGATAGCGTCAGACAGTCCTTGTAGACCACCAGTTAATACCACGATAGCGTCAGACAGTCCTGGTAGACCACCAGTTAATACCATGATAGCGTCAGACAGTCCTGGTAGACCACCAGTTAATACCACGATAGCGTCAGACAGTCCTGGTAGACCACCAGTTAATACCACGATAGCGTCAGACAGTCCTGGTAGACCACCAGTTAATACCACGATAGCGTCAGACAGTCCTGGTAGACCACCAGTTAATACCATGACAGCGTCAGACAGTCCTGGTAGACCACCAGTTAATACCATGACAGCGTCAGACAGTCCTGGTAGACCACCAGTTAATACCACGATAGCGTCAGACAGTCCTGGTAGACAACCAGTTAATACCATGACAGCGTCAGACAGTCCTGGTAGACTACCAGTTAATACCATGACAGCGTCAGACAGTCCTGGTAGACCACCAGTTAATACCACGATAGCGTCAGACAGTCCTGGTAGACAACCAGTTTATACCATGACAGCGTCAGACAGTCCTGGTAGACCACCAGTTAATACCATGACAGCGTCAGACAGTCCTGGTAGACCACCAGTTAATACCATGACAGCGTCAGACAGTACTGGTAGACCACCAGTTAATACCATGACAGCGTCAGACAGTCCTGGTAGACCACCAGTTAATACCACGATAGCGTCAGACAGTCCTGGTAGACCACCAGTTAATACCCTGACAGCGTCAGACAGTCCTGGTAGACCACCAGTTAATACCATGACAGCGTCAGACAGTCCTGGTAGACCACCAGTTAATACCATGACAGCGTCAGACAGTCCTGGTAGACCACCAGTTAATACCACGATAGCGTCAGACAGTCCTGGTAGACAATCAGTTAATACCATGACAGCGTCAGACAGTCCTGGTAGACTACCAGTTAATACCATGACAGCGTCAGACAGTCCTGGTAGACCACTAGTTAATACCATGACAGCGTCAGACAGTCCTGGTAGACCACCAGTTAATACCACGATAGCGTCAGACAGTCCTGGTAGACCACCAGTTAATACCACGATAGCGTCAGACAGTCCTGGTAGACCACCAGTTAATACCACGATAGCGTCAGACAGTCCTGGTAGACCACCAGTTAATACCATGACAGCGTCAGACAGTCCTGGTAGACCACCAGTTAATACCATGACAGCGTCAGACAGTCCTGGTAGACCACCAGTTAATACCACGATAGCGTCAGACAGTCCTGGTAGACAACCAGTTAATACCATGACAGCGTCAGACAGTCCTGGTAGACTACCAGTTAATACCATGACAGCGTCAGACAGTCCTGGTAGACCACCAGTTAATACCACGATAGCGTCAGACAGTCCTGGTAGACAACCAGTTTATACCATGACAGCGTCAGACAGTCCTGGTAGACCACCAGTTAATACCATGACAGCGTCAGACAGTCCTGGTAGACCACCAGTTAATACCATGACAGCGTCAGACAGTCCTGGTAGACCACCAGTTAATACCATGACAGCGTCAGACAGTCCTGGTAGACCTCCAGTTAATACCACGATAGCGTCAGACAGTCCTGGTAGACGACCAGTTAATACCATGACAGCGTCAGACAGTCCTGGTAGACTACCAGTTAATACCATGACAGCGTCAGACAGTCCTGGTAGACCACCAGTTAATACCACGATAGCGTCAGACAGTCCTGGTAGACAACCAGTTTATACCATGACAGCGTCAGACAGTCCTGGTAGACCACCAGTTAATACCATGACAGCGTCAGACAGTCCTGGTAGACCACCAGTTAATACCATGACAGCGTCAGACAGTACTGGTAGACCACCAGTTAATACCATGACAGCGTCAGACAGTCCTGGTAGACCACCAGTTAATACCACGATAGCGTCAGACAGTCCTGGTAGACCACCAGTTAATACCATGACAGCGTCAGACAGTCCTGGTAGACCACCAGTTAATACCATGACAGCGTCAGACAGTCCTGGTAGACCACCAGTTAATACCATGACAGCGTCAGACAGTCCTGGTAGACCACCAGTTAATACCACGATAGCGTCAGACAGTCCTGGTAGACAACCAGTTAATACCATGACAGCGTCAGACAGTCCTGGTAGACTACCAGTTAATACCATGACAGCGTCAGACAGTCCTGGTAGACCACCAGTTAATACCACGATAGCGTCAGACAGTCCTGGTAGACAACCAGTTTATACCATGACAGCGTCAGACAGTCCTGGTAGACCACCAGTTAATACCACGATAGCGTCAGACAGTCCTGGTAGACCACCAGTTAATACCATGACAGCGTCAGACAGTCATGGTAGACCACCAGTTAATACCACGATAGCGTCAGACAGTCCTGGTAGACTACCAGTTAATACCATGACAGCGTCAGACAGTCCTGGTAAACCACCAGTTAATACCACGATAGCGTCAGACAGTACTGGTAGACCACCAGTTAATACCATGATAGCGTCAGACAGTCCTGGTAAACCACCAGTTAATACCACGATAGCGTCAGACAGTCCTGGTAGACCACCAGTTAATACCACGATAGCGTCAGACAGTCCTGGTAAACCACCAGTTAATACCATGACAGCGTCAGACAGTCCTGGTAGACCACCAGTTAATACCACGATAGCGTCAGACAGTCCTGGTAAACCACCAGTTAATACCATGACAGCGTCAGACAGTCCTGGTAGACCACCAGTTAATACCACGATAGCGTCAGACAGTCCTGGTAGACAACCAGTTAATACCATGACAGCGTCAGACAGTCCTGGTAGACCACCAGTTAATACCATGACAGCGTCAGACAGTCCTGGTAGACCACCAGTTAATACCACGATAGCGTCAGACAGTCCTGGTAGACAACCAGTTAATACCATGACAGCGTCAGACAGTCCTGGTAGACCACCAGTTAATACCATGACTATGATCTTTAACATGACAAAGATGAACTAGAAAGCCAGAGAACAATAACAATAACAAGAGTGTGACAAAGATGAACTAGAAAGCCAGAGAACAATAACAAGAGTGTGACAAAGATGAACTAGAAAGCCAGAGAACAATAACAATAACAAGAGTGTGACAAAGATGAACTAGAAAGCCAGAGAACAATAACAATAACAAGAGTGTGACAAAGAGTCAGCGAGAATGAGAAATAAATATTCTAAATATCGGCCGAAGAAAATTACTTAGTAATATATTGTGATAATACTGAAGTAATATAGGTTGTGTATATAGAATCAGGACGGAATAATTGTATAATAATTATGTATAATAAGGGTGATAATCTGCTGCTGTCTGTCACCAGCAACCTCAGTTACATTAATAACAATTATATGTATAATCTCTCATCACCTCTGTATCACCAGTTATATGTTATATGTTTGTAAGATGGTGGTAGTCGTGATTGTTGTGGTGGTGGTAGTCGTGATTGTTGTTTTTGTGGTAGTCGTGATTGTTGTGGTTGTGGTCGTCCTAGTGTTGTGATTGTTGTTGTGGTGGTAGTAGTGGTAGTTGTGATTGTTGTTGTGGTGGTGGTCGTAGTAGTAGTTGTGATTGTTGTTGTGGTGGTGGTCGTAGTAGTAGTTGTGATTGTTGTTGTGTTGGTAGTAGTGGTAGTCGTGATTGTTGTGGTAGTGGTAGTCGTGATTGTTGTGGTTGTGGTCGTCCTAGTGTTGTGATTGTTGTTGTGGTGGTAGTAGTGGTAGTTGTGATTGTTGTTGTGGTGGTAGTAGTGGTAGTTGTGATTGTTGTGGTGGTGGTCGTAGTAGTAGTTGTGATTGTTGTTGTGGTGGTGGTCGTAGTAGTAGTTGTGATTGTTGTTGTGGTGGTAGTAGTGGTAGTCGTGATTGTTGTGGTAGTGGTAGTCGTGACTGTTGTGGTTGTGGTCGTCCTAGTGTTGTGATTGTTGTTGTGGTGGTAGTAGTAGTAGTTGTGATTGTTGTTATGGTGGTCGTAGTAGTAGTTGTGATTGTTGTTGTGGTGGTGGTCGTAGTAGTAGTTGTGATTGTTGTTGTGTTGGTAGTAGTGGTAGTCGTGATTGTTGTGGTAGTGGTAGTCGTGATTGTTGTGGTTGTGGTCGTCCTAGTGTTGTGATTGTTGTTGTGGTGGTAGTAGTGGTAGTTGTGATTGTTGTTGTGGTGGTGGTAGTAGTGGTAGTCGTGATTGTTGTTGTGGTGGTCGTCCTAGTGTTGTGATTGTTGTTGTGGTGGTAGTAGTGGTAGTTGTGATTGTTGTGGTGGTGGTGGTGGTAGTAGTGGTAGTCGTGATTGTTGTTGTGGTGGTAGTAGTGGTAGTCGTGATTGTTGTTGTGGTGGTAGTAGTGGTAGTCGTGATTGTTGTTGTGGTGGTCGTCCTAGTGTTGTGATTGTTGTTGTGGTGGTAGTAGTGGTAGTTGTGATTGTTGTTGTGGTGGTAGTAGTCGTAGTCGTGATTGTTGTTGTGGTGGTAGTAGTGGTAGTCGTGATTGTTGTTGTGGTGGTAGTCGTGATTGTTGTGGTGGTGGTCGTCCTAGTGTTGTGATTGTTGTTGTGGTGGTAGTAGTAGTGGTAGTCGTGATTGTTGTTGTGGTGGTCGTCCTAGTGTTGTGATTGTTGTTGTGGTGGTAGTAGTGGTAGTTGTGATTGTTGTGGTGGTGGTATTGGTAGTAGTGGTAGTCGTGATTGTTGTTGTGGTGGTAGTAGTGGTAGTCGTGATTGTTGTTGTGGTGGTAGTAGTGGTAGTCGTGATTGTTGTTGTGGTGGTCGTCCTAGTGTTGTGATTGTTGTTGTTATGGTAGTAGTGGTAGTTGTGATTGTTGTTGTGGGGGTAGTAGTCGTAGTCGTGATTGTTGTTGTGGTGGTAGTAGTGGTAGTCGTGATTGTTGTTGTGGTGGTAGTCGTGATTGTTGTGGTGGTGGTCGTCCTAGTGTTGTGATTGTTGTTGTGGTGGTAGTAGTGGTAGTTGTGATTGTTGTTGTGGTGGTAGTAGTGGTAGTTGTGATTGTTGTTGTGGTGGTGGTAGTAGTGGTAGTCGTGATTGTTGTTGTGGTGGTAGTAGTGGTAGTCGTAATTGTTGTTGTGGTGGTGGTCGTCCTAGTGTTGTGATTGTTGTTGTGGTGGTAGTAGTGGTAGTTGTGATTGTTGTTGTGGTGGTGGTATTAGTGCAGTGGTACATTCTTGCAGGCAACAACACTGACTGTGAATGTAACCCATCCTGTGTGATGGAATATGACAGGGTAACCCATCATGTGTGGTGGAATATGACAGGGTAACCCATCCTGTGTGGTGGAATATGACAGAGTAACCCATCCTGTGTGGTGGAATATGACAGGATAATCCATCCTGTGTGATGAAATATGACAGGGTAACCCATCCTGTGTGATGGAATATGACAGGGTAACCCATCCTGTGTGATGGAATATGACAGGGTAACCTATCCTGTGTGATGGAATATGACAGGGTAACCCATCCTGTGTGATGGAATATGACAGGGTAACCCATCCTGTGTGATGGAATATGACAGGGTAACCCATCCTGTGTGATGGAATATGACAAATGTCAGGAAAATGATGGGGTGGATAGTGAAAACTTTCCAAACATGGGAATCAGTGCCAAACATGAGAATCAGTGCCAGTGGTGGCACTACTGATATAACTTGTATTCTCTGGCTTAGAGTATTGTTCAGTGTTGGCGGCGCCGTCCAGGGCAGGAGAGATAACACCTGAAACAGATACACAGATCATTTATGGCCCATAAAGAGCCAGACTGTGATGGATACGTGGGCCAGCGGGCCGCCAGCAGTAACAGCCTGGTTGACCAGGCAAGCACCAGACAAGTGGATGGTACTGTACCGCCCCAGTGACCCCTCTCAGCCGCCCTGGGGAAGATTATTGAGCGAGATCACCAGTTACTACTGTATTTACACTACACTTACATCAACTACTGTATTTACACTACACTTACATCAACTACTGTATTTACACTACACTTACATCAACTACTGTATTTACACTACACTTACATCAACTACTGTATTTACACTACACTTACATCAACTACTGTATTTACACTACACTTACATCAACTACTGTATTTACACTACACTTACATCAACTACTGTATTTACACTACACTTACATCAACTACTGTATTTACACTACACTTACATCAACTACTGTATTTACACTACACTTACATCAACTACTGTATTTACACTACACTTACATCAACTACTGTATTTACACTACACTTACATCAACTACTGTATTTACACTACACTTACATCAACTACTGTATTTACACTACACTTACATCAACTACTGTATTTACACTACACTTACATCAACTACTGTATTCACACTACACTTACATCAACTACTGTATTCACACTACAGTTACATCCACTACTGTATTTACACTACAGTTACATCAACTACTGTATTCACACTACACTTACATCAACTACTGTATTTACACTACACTTACATCAACTACTGTATTTACACTACACTTACATCAACTACTGTATTCACACTACACTTACATCAACTACTGTATTCACACTACAGTTACATCCACTACTGTATTTACACTACAGTTACATCAACTACTGTATTCACACTACACTTACATCAACTACTGTATTCACACTACAGTTACATCAACTACTGTATTCACACTACAGTTACATCAACTACTGTATTTACACTACAGTTACATCAACTACTGTATTTACACTACAGTTACATCAACTACTGTATTTACACTACACTTACATCAACTACTGTATTTACACTACACTTACATCAACTACTGTATTTACACTACACTTACATCAACTACTGTATTTACACTACACTTACATCAACTACTGTATTTACACTACACTTACATCAACTACTGTATTTACACTACACTTACATCAACTACTGTATTTACACTACACTTACATCAACTACTGTATTTACACTACACTTACATCAACTACTGTATTTACACTACACTTACATCAACTACTGTATTCACACTACAGTTACATCAACTACTGTATTTACACTACACTTACATCAACTACTGTATTCACACTACAGTTACATCAACTACTGTATTCACGCTACAGTTACATCAACTACTGTATTTACACTACAGTTACATCAACTACTGTATTTACACTACAGTTACATCAACTACTGTATTCACACTACAGTTACATCAACTACTGTATTTACACTACAGTTACATCAACTACTGTATTTACACTACAGTTACATCAACTACTGTATTTACACTACAGTTACATCAACTACTGTATTCACACTACAGTTACATCAACTACTGTATTTACACTACAGTTACATCAACTACTGTATTACACTACAGTTACATCAACTACTGTATTTACACTCCCATCAACTACTGTATTTACATACATTAAACAACTACTGT
>WNWK01007028.1:0-98567 GCA_009830355.1 Cherax destructor
AACAATCATTCCAGATGGAAGGCTGACTATCTGGTCATCATTGAACCATTATTATTAAAAGTAAACCCAGAAGGGTCCCACAGCGCTGCATTTAGACACAGACAACACACATACTATGAGTACCTCTAAGCTATTTTGCTTGACCTTAAAGTCATGCAAAATTCCCAGAAATCGTCACATGCAGGCGGTTGCTTGTAGTCAGTTCATGCATCTGTGTCTATCACTTTTATACAGAATAAAAGCAGTCTTATTATCTACGTGATTCTAATGGGAAGAAAACTTCAAAGCCCACAATCCACCATCACTTAAGACTCCATGTCTGTTGCTGCTGCTGCAACTGCTGTTGCTGCAATTGATGTTGCTAGTGCTGTTGCTGCTGCTGCTGCAAGTGCTGTTGCTGCTACTGCAAGTGCTGTTACTGCTGTTGCAAGTGCTGTTGCTGCAAGTGCTGTTGCTGTTGCTGCAAGTGCTGTTGCTGTTGCTGCAAGTGCTGTTGCTGCTGCTGCAAATGTTGTTGCTGAAAGTGCTGTTGCTAGTGCTGTTGCTGCTGCTGCAAGTGCTGTTGCTGCTGCTGCAAGTAATGTTGCTGCTGTTGTTAGTGCTTGCTGCTGCTGCTGCTGCAAATGCTGTTGCTGCTGTTGCTAGTGCTGTTGCTGGTGATGCTGCTTCTGCTAGTGCTGTTCCTGCAGCTTCCGACACACATACTGTGGCGTTGTATTAGCTTGACGAAGTTCCTGATGGGGAAAATTCTGTCTCTTAAAGAGATGTAATTTGGTGTTCCATCAGCCCAGCCTCCTCTACCTCTTTGTCTGCAAAAGGGAGAGTGAAGGTTGGTCACAAAATTACAGCGTAGCAAAATTAATGTGTATTCGTGTGTGTAAGTTTGTGCGATTGAATTTCCGTATGTACACTTTCGCCTGTATACATGTGTACATGCATTTCTCTGCGTTTATTTTTGTATATTTTTATTTATATATGTAAGCCATTCCTGTCGTAAGAGGCGACTAAAGTGCCGGAAGCAAGGGGCTAGTAACCCCTTCTCCTGAATCAATTGATCCAGAGGGAAATGCCTGCAGTATTCTGGGCACGCGGCCCACTACCGGGAGCTGGACGAAGTATTTGACATGTAGCTCTGAGTTGTCATCTATGTTGTTTTACTCACTTATATTATATATATATATATATATATATATATATATATATATATATAATGTTCTTATTTCTGTATTGCAACAATTAACCGTTAATAGCATAATAGAATTAAGTAATAATTAAGGTTTAATTCACAGATAACCCACAAATCGGATATGAAAACTGGATGACGCGGTTTGTTGTAAAGTGTTGGTATCATGGTTTTGTAGCTATTATTCTTTATTAATGTTTAACGGTGCGTGTGAAAATATTACTTGTTGATGGGTCAGCAAAATGTTGGCGTGGAGACCATGCTCATCCGTGCTGTGTGAGTGTTGGCGTGGAGACCATGCTCATCCGTGCTGTGTGAGTGTTGGCGTGGAGACCAGGCCATCCGTGCTGCGTGAGTGTTGGCGTGGAGACCAGGCACATCCGTGCTGCGTGAGTGTTGGCGTGGAGACCAGGCACATCCGTGCTGCGTGAGTGTTGGCGTGGAGACCAGGCACATCCGTGCTGCGTGAGTGTTGGCGTGGAGACCAGGCACATCCGTGCTGCGTGAGTGTTGGCGTGGAGACCAGGCTCATCCGTGCTGTGTGAGTGTTGGCGTGGAGACCAGGCACATCCGTGCTGTGTGAGTGTTTGCGTGGAGACCAGGCACATCCGTGCTGTGTGAGTGTTGGCGTGGAGACCAGGCACATCCGTGCTGTGTGAGTGTTGGCGTGGAGACCAGGCACATCCGTGCTGCGTGAGTGTTGGCGTGGAGACCAGGCTCACCCGTGCTGTCTGAGTCTTCATACAACTCTTCCTTCTTTTTCCCTTCCATCCCTCTCCATTATCTTTACATTCATTATTTCTCCACCATTTCCCATCTTTCTCCCCTCTTTCATCCATTACCTTCCTCTGCCTTCCTTCATTCTCGTCATCCCCCCTCTTTTTTTATCCACCAACTTCACTTTCCAACTTCCCCATCTATCATTGTCCTCCATAATCTTTCACCCCATCTTCTTCCTGCACATTTTCCCCCTTCCCGTCATCCCTCACCCTCTGACCCCTCACTCCCTCCTCTCCTTTCTCTTGTCAACGTGAGATAGCTAGACTTAAACATGCATTAATTTTGTCTGCTACCCATATAGGGCCCCACAATCTTACTGCCAACCTGTATAATTTCCTCTGGCATCACATGATCTTGTCACGTACCATCGCAGGTCAGTGTGACAGGGCGACTCAGATTTTGGCAGAGATTTGGTCACATGTGACCTAGTGTCTTTCGAAAAAAAAAGTAGAATTAGGTGCAATCCGTCCATCATCTTTTACTCATACGGATGAAAGAAATCTTTTGGAAGTGTATTGTTTCAGACGAATTAAATGCATAAATATAATTAGTTTTTTATTTTTTATTTTATTGAAAAAAACAAAATACAAAACACATGACAAAGACAGAAACAGCATACAGAGTGGAAAACTGTCATGTTGCAGCACTAACTGTCATGTTGCAGCACTAACTGTCATGTTGCAGCACTAACTGTCCTTTGCTTGGCAATGCAACAACAAAAGGTCATCATTTTACCTACTTAAGAAAACATACAAAAGCAAAACTATACAATGCACAAAATCAGAAATAAATATCAGCCAATGATTAACATCCATGAACAGGTAAAGGATAACAAACAGGATGTATATAAAACCCCGAAGGGCATAAATCACAAAAAGGCACACGAAAGAATATAAGTGACAATATGACAAAAGATACAAAAATAGTCCTGACCCGAGGGCTTAGCACTTACACGTCTGTATTGTACAGACGGCGACCCGAAGAAACTTTATTACATTACAAAATTATAAGACAATGTAAAACACAACAATGAAACAATATAATAATAATTACAAATCTACACACACTGTTGACCATTAAACATTGATAATTAAGTTACACAGTAAGCAAAAAAACATACCAATGCACAAGTATATAAATACGTAATACCACAATACTTGTACACACATCTCCAAAACAAATATTTTTATACAAGACAAGAACACAGGTAAAGGAATGTAAACATTGCCAAGGATGCAGTTTAATATAGCTAAGGAAAGAGCATCCTGCACAATAAAGCAAATTAATATTTACACAAACACAAAATAACAAAGGTAGACAGTTTACAACACAAAACCAACCTAACCATAACTGCCTTCCTTAAAGGTAAGACACAATGTTGAAACATATGAGAAACCCATCTCAGGAAACCCATCTCAGGAAACCCACCTCAGGAAACACAACTCAGGAAACACACCTCAGGAAACCCACCTCAGGAAACACCCTAAGCGTTACATACATCATAATGGAAAACGTTTCATACCCAAGTGGGTTAAAATATAAGAACCACATACAAACACACCATAATGGGAACTTGCTACACCTATAACCATACATCACCAGTCCAGTAGGTTATGAAGAAAAGCCCCCATGGTTACCCCTGACACCTATGTTCCATAGGGGTTCCCCCCTCCCCGTCTCCCGTCATACCACACATACCTCGCATTCCTCAGTCATGTGTCATACGCCCGCAGAGTCCCCTGTCACCCCCCTCCCCTCCCCTTCATTCATACGCCTTTTCCCACCATGTATACACCCCCTCCCTGTCGCCAGCCAGTCCTTTTAAACCCTCCCTCACAACTCTAGTAACCCACCCACCGCCAACTCCCTATAACCCACAGAAAAAGCTGAATCCCACCTCCGACCATAAAGATCCCTATTTCTACATTTTGTCCTATAAAACACAGTAGCCAAAACCTTGACTCTACACTCCCCTGACACCCCCCTCATTTCCCATGACACATACAAGTAGTCTGCCACCAGGTACAAGACTGCCCGTCTCACCTCCCCTCACACCCCTCCTACATCAAAGCTTATGGCTCGCAAGGTTGAAAGCCCTCTTCCCCCAACCCTGTGTACTACCTTCCCAAACCATTCACGCACTATTCTCAATGAAGGACAAAAATATACTGATACGCCATATCCTCCTCCCCGCATCTATCACACAGCCCTCCCTTCCCTATCCCCATGCGGAACAAAATTGCCTTCGATGCAACGATCCCCATTAGAAACCTATACACAAATTCACGTACTCTGGGTTTAAGCCACAACTTTCTTAATCCTTTCCATATACCCATCCAATCATACACTGGGTATATCGCTGCCCCATGCAGCACCTCCCCCAGCACCCCTTCCCTGCCCAGGAGACTCGGGGAGATCCTCCTCGGTTCCCTAACCACCATGATGTGCCTCAACCTTCACACTCCCTCAGATCATTCCCCTTCCACCACCTTCTGACATCTTCCATAACCAATCCCACCCTTCTCCCATGCACCCCACCCACCCTGAGATATCGATGCTTAATATAAACACACTGCAAACGCCTTGCCAATGGGATGAGCCCCAAACCTCCTTGACGTACCCTCGTCATTACCACTTGCTTACTTAACCACGCCCTCCCATAACCCCATATATAACGTAAGGCCCTTCTTTGCAATTCCCTTACATCCTCAAAAATAATGGGGAACACCACCACCACATGCCACAGTTTACTTACTAAACACTAAGGAGTTGACGATCACCACCCTCTGATGCATTGTGACATCCCCAGGCAGCCAACCACCCATGCGCTTAATTGCCTCCCGCACTGCCATCCCTGCATTAACCACCCTGGCCTCCACCGGATCTGCCCAGTACACCACCCCACAAATCTTCACCTGCTCCACCATTGCCCACCCCCTTTCCTCCCCAACCCTCCTCCCTACCCACCCACCTACCTCCAACAATTTAGATTTCGCATAGTTTACTTTCATCCCAGTAGCCTTCCCAAAAATCTCTACAATATGCCCCACATTCACTAACTCCTCTACATCTCTCACTAGTACCATGGTATCATCCACATATCCAACAATCCCTGCATCCCCCACTTCCCCTCCACCACCCCTCCTGAAACTAAATGATAAAAGGGATCTTGCATGCAAGCAAACAATACCTGGGACAAGGGGCATCCCTGTCTCAAACCCTTATCCATAGGGACCTCCTTTCCTATCCTACCATTTACCTGTACCCTAACCCTGGCTCTTCCATACAGAGTCTCTACCCAGCCTACTAATTCATCCCCAAAACCCTGCCGCCTCATGATATCATACAACATACTCCTTTCTACACTATCATAAGCAGCACTCCAATCGATACTCAACACCCCCCTCCCTTCACCACCCTCAATAAAATCCCTAATTTGACCATGACCCAAGCCCATGCTTCTACCTGGGATCCCACATTGCCCCTTATGTAAGACCATTCCCAACACTTTCTTAAGCCTATTATCTAGCAATTTAGCAAAGATCTTATAATCCGCACACATTAAAGTAATAAATCTATAATCCTTCATCATCCTACATTCCTCTTTTTTCTTCACCAAAACCACAACCCCAGTGTTCTGCATACTTCCCAATACCCTCCCATTCTTCATGCAATTGAATACTTTAACTAAGCAATCCCTTAGGGTCTCCCAATTATGCACATAGAAATCTTTAGGGAGACCATCTAATCCAGGAGCCTTCCCTTTGCTCAAACAATGCATTGCCTCCCATACCTCTTCCTTGCTAATCTCTCCCTCCATGTCCTTCCTGTCTTCCTTACTAACAATACACCTAATCCCCTCCCCTATTACTGCCCTGTCTTTCACCCCCCCCTTTCACTCCCGCAAATACTCTTTAACCCAGTGATCTATGTAGTTACATATTCCATCAGTAGTTCTAAGCAATTGTCCCCCCTATACCCCCCAACTCCTGACACACCTCCAACGTCATTATAGTTGTGTCCCTCTGCCGCTTCCTAAAACGTCTTAGCACACAGGCCGATGGCCTGTCGCCCCATAAGACCTCCTCTAACCCTCCTCTCACTCTCTCACTCATGTCGTGTCGCATTAAATCGTTCATTCTGCAAATCTCGCAGATGACCTTTCAGAATTCCCCTCTCATCCACCCTAGAATTCCCTCCCCTTTTGTAACAATCCTCCAGTTGACCCTCCAAGTACCTCTGTAATCCGAATTTTCCCAAATTCTCCTCCCTGCCCATTTTTGTATAATACTTCCTAATACATGGCTTTGCCCACATTTCCCACCAACCCAGTAAGTCCCTCGCATGCTGACCTCGCTCCCATTGCCCCTGCCACCATGCAGCAAAACTCTCTTCCTCACCAACTCCTTGCAGTAAACTTACATTCAATTTCCAATAGTTGTCATACCTTTTAATCATTCCTTCCCAGCTGACATCCGCCAACACACCCCTATGATCAGAATATCTTAAGTCCATAGCTTCTACCAGCCTGTATTGCCTTAGTTACATAAATCCTATCTAGTCGCGCCTGATATCCCCGCCTCACAAACATGTGCTCCACACACCATCCTCCTCCCCTAACTACATCCATCACCCTGGCCACTCCTAATACCTCCCTCAGCACCCCCAGGACACAGCCCGCTCCCCTGGGCTCTACATCCTTACCCCGTATTACACAGTTCAAGTCTCCTTCTATAATGGTTACCTCAGGCAGTCCTCGCAAATGATACAGCAGTACATCCCTCACAAAACGTTCCTTAGTACTCCTGCATTGATCTGCCAGCATATACACACTTATAAAACTCACGCGCACGTCTCCCCACACCCCGTCCACCCTCACCATTCTACCCTCCTCACCCGTCTCCCACGGTAATAACTTAAAAGGGCTGACCTCGCGCATTACCACAGCAGCCCCTCCCTTTAATTTCCCTGAACCACCTGCATACACTCGGTACCCATTCAAACAAATCCCTCGCACACCTGAAATCATGTTCCTGAAAACGTCGTATAGTCACCTTCAGCCATCTTCGTTTCACCTCGGCCCGAAGGCCGTTAACATTTATGGTGAGACTTCTGAAGACAACATAGGGGGTTTTCCTCGAAACCTCTGGACTTTTGGCGCTCCTTCCCCCTTCTCCTTCACCCCCTGACCACGTTTAGACCCTTCTCTTCCTGACACCCCACCCTGTCCCCTGCGGGCCACATCTACCCATGGCTTTGTACAAACTCGCTGCACGGGTGTGATCACTTCCTCATCAGACCCACCCACAGGCCTTTTACGTGAATCACCACTATGTTCCATAGCCACATTTTCCAACTGTTCATCCTGCCTGTGGACTACAGCCACCACATCCTGCACCACCAGGTGGCTAAGGCTCTCGCTTCACACGGCGAGGGCCTGGGTTCGATTCCCAGCCAGGGCAGAAACATTGGACGTGTTTCTTTACACCTGTTGTCTATGTTCCCCATCAGTAAAATGGGTACCTGGGTGTTAGTCGACTGGTGTGAGTCGCATCCTGGGACACTGACCTAATCTGCCCGAAATGCTCAGCATAACAAGGGACTTTCTATATAGTAGTATGTCACTGATGTCAGCTAGGACTGTATACCATGTACATGTACTTGTAGTAAATAAAGATATTATTATTATTATTATTATTATTATGTGATGCAAGCCCACCCTCCCCAGGCAGCTCCACAGGCTCCACATGCCCATCACCAGGCTCTAAAGGGGACTCCTCTCCAGGCGTGCCAAGGAAATCTCTGAGGGCATCCTGCAAACCAGGAGGCAAGTCCCCCTGCAAAATCCCCTCATCTACAGGTGCAACCCCCATTTCCCTCTGGCTTTTCTGCACCCAAGCCCTCAGGCAGTCTCACAGGTGACGCCTGGCTCGTCCACCTCATCACTCCACCTTTTACTCTGTCCCACACTAAGTGGTACTGGCACCACACTCTCTGCCTTGTCAACCTCTGTTTCCTCCATTCGTTCTTCCTAACGGCGGTCCTTCCTCCTCCCACAAGCAGCTGCAACATGATCATATGCCCCGCATAGTCTGCAGGTTCATTGCTGGCCTGTGTATGTGATGTAGACTTGAGTCCTAAATTCATCAAGGACAACATACGAAGGTATAGGCCTTCGTAGAGTCATTTTAATGGAAAATGACCCTTCCTGTAATCCTGCGTAAATTCCGTCGGTCCATTTTCCCATCACAGGCGTATGGACCACCCCAAATTACTGGAACGCCTGACGAATATCCACTTTATCAACTTCAAATGGGACATTGCGTACACGAATAAAGGTATAATATTGGGAGACATCCCTCAAGCATACCTCCAAGCCAGCGTTGATCACCATTTGTTTATCCTGAAAGCCATCCACGACGCGCTCATACGATACCACCGTTGCAAACTTGACAAAGATGCGGTATGTACCATTCAGCGATATCCCTTGCAATTCCTCAGCATGAATGCCATATGCATCGCGAAGAATGGCAGGCAACAAAACAGTCGTGTTGTCCTGGTACACTG
The DNA here is from genome assembly GCA_009830355.1 of Cherax destructor. Lineage (NCBI taxonomy): Eukaryota > Metazoa > Arthropoda > Malacostraca > Decapoda > Parastacidae > Cherax > Cherax destructor. The sequence continues at coordinate 8,531 of WNWK01007028.1, forward strand.
CTCCTTGTAAGACCTCAACACACACTGTGTTGATCCTCCTCCTTTCCCCAGACGCCATATTGCTGAAAATCAGTAACTCACTCGTTGGCGCCAGGAATCAGCAGCAAGAGAACCACTCAGCGCAGAGGTCAGGCGGCGAATGTTAATTAGTCGCATCGCCAGTGCATGAAGCATACCTAAGGTGGTAGATGACATCCACAACTGCCCCAAGATTTTTTGTTTTCAATTCTGAATATCATTTTTAGCAGTCAGGTTTCAGTAAAACATAAGGTATGATATACTGGGGAAAGAAAATAGTCTGAGCTAACCAAACTTAGCTTTACCTAAGCTAAACGTAACCTAACCTTGAGGGCTGATATTTGTGTTATTATGAAGTGGTGGGAGTAACCCATGTTAACCCACCTGCCTGCCAGCTGTCACACATTTTTTTTAGAATTCACACCGCTCAGATCTCTCTCTATCTATCTATCTGTCTCACGCATATAACATGTTTATTTTAGCTGACAGAAATACTGCACAAAACATAACATATACCATAATATAAAACATAATTTAACATAAAACATAACATAGCATAAATATTGTTAAAACAATATACGTACACGAATTGTGGGGTACACAATTCCTCAAATGATCGCTCTGGATCACTACACCTGCTAGCCACATGCTGAACAGTTGCGATAACAAGTGATATCGGATGACACGTTTTGAAAATCGTGCCGACCTTATGTACACAACAGCAGTCGTGTAATAATGCAAAGTGAATGTTTGCCATAGGCTTCGCTCTGCTCGTATTTTTCTTCCGTTGTTTGGTAGTGAACGCTGGATGTTTTCTAACGTACAGGGAAAAAAAATCGATCATAAACCAATGAAACGAATAATGAAACCACCAAAATATTTAGCTATTAGACTATAATGTCAGTGTATAATGTGATTGAGTGTTTATTGGCAAAGTGATTTGTAAACTGCAGTACCACCACTGGGTTTTGACTTCGCATCAGTATTTGTAATGTAGTTACCCTTTCTGCTTGTCCAGAATGTCAATTCAATAACAAAGAAGTGAAAATGTTGACATCAAGGCAACAGCAACAGTGATTTACAAGAATCTTCGAGAGGAAGAATTAGCATCATCATAAACGGGTCATAAGTAGTGATGGGACGATATCAAAATATTTGCTGATACTGATACCAGATTTTCCGCCATGAACTTTAACGATACTTTTCTAATATATATTTTTTTACTTTTAAAATTATGATGATTGTGTTCAGTATAGTATACGGGAATGTTTATTGCAAAATGGGTATTAAGTAACATAGGAAGATTAAATATTAAATAACTTAATTTCTCTGAGTACTTACCTAATTGTGGTTGCAGGGTTCGAGACTCAGCTCCTGGCCCCGCCTCTTCACTGACCGCTACTAGGTCCTCTCTCTCCCTGCTCCATGAGCTTTAGCATACCTCGTCTTAAAGCAATGTATGGTTCTTGCCTCCACTACATCATTTGCTAGACTATTCCACTTCCTGACAACTCTATGACTGAAGAAATACTTCCTAACATCCCTTTGACTCATCTGAGTCTTCAGCTTCCAATTGTGACCCCTTGTTTCTGTGTCCCCTTTCTGGAACACATCCTGTGTGTGTGTGTGTGTGTGTGTGTTAGTTAGTTAGTTACCATTTTGTCCTAGGCACATGTCAATTAGACACTAGGCCTGTTGTATGTATGTGTGTGTATGTGTGTGTAAGGAAACACTTCGAAATGTTTCTGCCCCACCGGGAATTGAACCCGGCCCCTCCGTGCGTGAAGCAAGAGCTTTGTGTGTGTGTGTGCGTGTGTGTGTGCGTGTGTGCGTGTGTGTGTGTGTGAGTAACTCACAATCGTAAGGTAGTGTTAATATGGATATTTTTAATCACATATACAATATTCATATTTTAAAACTATCGGTTAGTAGCGGTAGTTTCTTCACTGATACCGATATTTTGGCCCATCCCAAGTCATAAGGCATTATTTATTTCATTGCATTTGTACATAGATATTGGTTGTTACAATCATAAACTGAAGTGCAAGGAGAGCCACTGACATGCCATGGTGAAGTGCCAGGAGAGTCACTGACATGCCATGGTGAAGTGCAAGGAGAGCCACTGACATGCCATGGTGAAGTGCAAGGAGAGTCACTGACATGCCATGGTGAAGTGCAAGGAGAGCCACTGACATGCCATGGTGAAGTGCAAGGAGAGCCACTGACATGCCATGGTGAAGTGCAAGGAGAGCCACTGACATGCCATGGTGAAGTGCAAGGAGAGCCACTGACATGTCATGGCATTAGGGGCAGCTTAATCTAATGACTTATAGATTATGTACATAATATTAGAGAAATTGATTGAGTTTATTCTAGTTATATATTTGTTCAAATTACAATATGATGATATTACATTGTAAAAATTGAGATTATCTTAAGGAAAAGAACATTGAGCATTTTTTAAAGTAATTTATAGTATGAGTATTTAGTTTAGGGTGAGTAGGTGGTTTTTGAGAAGAGTCTTAAATTGATTTTTAGACAAGGTTATCTTAGTATTTACTGGTAATGAATTCCAGATTCTGGGGCCCTTTATGTACATAGAATTTTTACATAGGTTGATATGGACTTGGGGTATATCAAGAAGTGATCTGTGTCTTGTGTTGTGGTCATGGGTCCTATTAAAGTTGGTGAGGAGAATTTTGAGTGGAGGGTTTATATTAGAGTGTAGAGTTTTATGTATGTAGTAGGCACATGAATAAGTGTGAATGTTCTTTACGGTGAGTAGTTTTAGGCTTTTGAATATTAGTTGAGTATTATGCATCTTATGCATCTCGGTAAACCAGAATCACGAAGCTGATCACAAAACCCTTTGTGGTAAAAGTGAACAAGAACGTAATAAACACATTTTTTTTTTTCGAGAAAACAGGAACATAGAAATATAATAAAATATTTTGATAAAATTTATGTCTGGTAGTTATAACATACATGCTGTTGGTTATGACTTTTCGAAGGTTATATTGGTCAGCATGGACGACCACTCAGTATAATAATAATAACACTCTTATATGGGTGTGAAGCATGGGTGATGAATGTTGCAACGAGGAGAAGGCTGGAGGCAGTGGAGATGTCATGTCTGAGGTCAATGTGTGGTGTGAATATAATGCAGAGAATTCGGAGTTTGGAAATTAGGAGGAGGTGCGGGATTACCAAAACGATTGTCCAGAGAGCTGAGGAGGGGTTGTTGAGGTGGTTTGGACATGTAGAGAGAATGGAACGAGACAGAGTGACTTCGAGAGTGTATAAATCTGTAGTGGAGGGAAGGCGGGGTAGGGGTCGGCCTAGGAAAGGTTGGAGGGAGGGGGTAAAGGAAGTTTTGTGTGCGAGGGGCTTGGACTTCCAGCAAGCATGTGTGAGCGTATTTGATAGGAGTGAATGGAGGCATATGGTTTTAATACTTGACGTGCTGTTGGAGTGTGAGCAAAGTAACATTTATGAAGGGATTCAGGGAAACCGGCAGGCCGGACTTGAGTTCTGGAGATGGGAAGTACAGTGCCGGCACTCTGAAGGAGGGGTGTTAATGTTGCAGTTTTATAACTGTAGTGTAAAGCACCCTTCTGGCAAGACAGTGATGGAGTGAATGATGATGAAGGTTTTTCTTTTTCGGGCCACCCTGCCTTGGTGGGAATCGGCCGATGTGTTAATAAAAAAAAAAAAAATAATAATAATAATAATAATAATAATAGTTTATTTAGACATTGATGGCGACTAGTGTATTAAACCAATTTTTTGAGGATTTTCCAGAACAAGAAAACAACATTCAGCTAGTATAAACAAAGAAAAACATTGAATATTAAAGATGGAAACAAGAATAACAGCGCAGCTAACAAAGCATATTGGTTCACGTAAATTCCTTTCCAATCGTCTTCAAGAGATCATTGATATTACACCACCAGCTAGGCTAGCCATTATTGCTCTAATAACATATGCTAAAAACTGGTTAACTTGGTAACTTTACCTGATCGTACCACAAGAGTTGAAATATATAAGGCAGTAGAAAATGAACTATCTAATCGCAAGGCTGATCTTTCAAAAAGTGGTTTTGGTGACAATTGATGGTGAACCCAGCGAGTAATAGAGAAGTTGGTTGTGTAAGTTGGACTGCAAAATATGTTGGACAGTCACTGATTGACTTTCACTGTACTATACACAAGGAAGTTTGTGTGAAAAAGTTGGTTTTAAGGAACTTGAAGAAGTTATGAAAATTGTAACCAAGGTAGAGAATTTTATTTCTACGCGTGCTTTAAAAATAATAAGAATTTACTGAACGACGTGTATTTGGTGTAAAGGGAACTAACTACTTATGTACACCATTGATCGTTGGCTTAGTCAAAATTCTGACCTTAAATGTTTTGTTGAGTGTTTGGGTGAAATTTTCTTGTCAAATCTTATCTGCCATTGTGTGGATTTGTAGACTAATCTTTTTTACAGGTTTCTCCTCACATTTAAATGACTTCAACACCGAATTAAAGTGATCTGGCTGAATACCTCATGTTATGTTTGATAATATTAAAGCTTTTGAGATCAAGATCATGACTGATCTTGATATTCATGAGAAAACAATTATTCAAAGCCTTCAAGTGGAATTTTCGAACTTCAGTGATTCAGTTACTGAACAATTTGCTTTAAAATTTACTAAGTTCAGTTTATTTGAAGAAACTTCAAAGTTCATGAACTGTGCAGTGTAACACTAAACAAACTAAGTTTGGAAATGTTGCAGTGGTTTGATGTGGATAATTTTGAGATGTAGTTAATTGATTTACAAAGCAGCTCTATATAGTGGGGAAAAATTTGTCGACTTAAAAGCTGAACTAATAAATAATGATTGAGATCAATCAGTGAGCGGAGGATCAGCGCTTAATATTACAGAAATTCTGAAACTCTGGAATTCCCTTCCTAAAACTTTTGCCTGTGAGAAAAATTTAGGACTGGCAGTATTAATTAACCTTCTCACTGTCAAGTGTTGTTCGCGTATATTTATGTTTTGAGTTCATCTCCCTCAGATAAGGTGTGAGCGGAAAATTTTGGCAAAGACTAGGGAGAATGGGTCTGTGTGGCTTTGAGTGTGCGTGGTATATAAAAAAAAATCATGCTAAATGCAGTGAAAGATGGGGAAAAATAAACCGCTGATCTTGTGTTTGATTTAAAATAGCTGTTTCTTGGTATAATTTGATTGAATAGAAGACATACTGCTGAAATATAGACCATTTTGGCTGGTTACAGGATCGGAGATTGGGCTCAAAGAATCGAAAATATTTAAGCATTGATGATTTTCCTGAGGACTAGAAAGCCCCGCCCCCCACACCTCTCTCGGGTCTGTTTTATGAGTCTTTACCAGGTTTATTTCAATAATTGGGACACCCTAAACCATGACCAATCATTCCTGGTTGTTTTTTTATTATCCCAGAAATTTGATAAAAACTTTTATTTTTTGTGTGTATGTGAGAATGAATTCAAAACGTAGGGCAATATAGGAATATAGGATATAGGAAAGGCCTAAGACTATGATCATTGAACAGAGGAAATATTGCTTTAGTAACTGGAATGCCTAGAGTGGGTATCTTGGTCTCTGTTTTTAAATTGTGGTGTTTTTTAATTTTGGGTGAAATTGGCCAAATCACAGAATTTGTGCACTTTATAGGGTAGTTCTGATAGTTGACTGGGCGGTTTCTTGTGTTCAGTCGATAGAACGGAAGGCATACTAGCGAAATAACTAAGAATATGATCAAATTAAGCAATGAAATTGGCTTCAAATAGGACTCAATGTGGGCGAAATCGCCGATGCGTAAATTGCGCAAACTTTGCGATTGCTTAATAACGTACGTTTTTCATTAAATTTCCAATTTTTGTTGTCCTTACCTTCAGAACAAGATTCTCTACCATTTCAGAAGATTTTTTTTTAATTTTCCTACACTGTCAGAACTTCTAATTTCGGAGGTCCCGACAGTGAAGGGGTTTTAATAGTATTTTCATCTACATATTCATGCGAGTCATTGTTTTCAGTGATGAACATTGTCAAGTCTAATTACAGTAGTAGACTTACTGATGAAGCCGCACGCATACCCCTTCATAACACCCAAACACAAGCCTGATATAAAATATCATCTAATAAAATGAGTAGCCTAAGAAAGAAATTGGAAATTGGGTGTTGGAGATATATATATATATATATATATATATATATATATATATATATATATATATATATATATATATATATATATATATATATATATATATACAGTGTGAAGGGTGAAAATACGAGGACCAGATAGTGTACCACTTATCTATTAGACAAAAGCTGCAGTAAAATGAAGCAGAATTCGAGAAGAATAAGGAATGTCAGTGTATATAAGAGACGCACAGTTGTACGTCTCAATGGAAAACGGACCGAGTGATTATAGGAAACAGCCAGAGATGGAAGTCCAACCTGGAAACGTAATTTTGGTTCTTGTAAACAAACATATTTCATGGAAACCTGAGAGATCAACATTAGGAACTCTCCTCGATTTTTCTATATTTTCTTATATTCAATTGTAAAATTGTCATTATTAGTGATTAGTAATATAGCAGCAACAGATAAAAATGATGGTTATAGGCTAGGATGACGAGTAAAGTTGATGTGTGGTACCAGCGGTAATATAAGTAGGTAATATAAAGTAGGTATATTTTATTTAATGCAAATAGATAAGGTTAGCGCTAAAATGTACATACCTGTTTCTCAATTAAGGATTATAGAATGAAAAAGAACAAAAAAAAATAAAGTATGGAATCACTCTTTGAAGAAACATTTGCAACTTTCATCAATGTTTATTTTTCAGTACTTTATCCCCTTTACTGCAGATTCCAGTCATTCTACCTCTTTGCTGAGACTATACATTGTTTACCAGCGAGAATAACCTATCATCCAGAGCAGAAGTAACTGGTAGACACAGTAAAGCTTTTCCGCTTTACAAAATAAGGATGAAACTTCTCGCTATTCGAAGATCATTTGGCAACATTTCTTGGGTAATATCTCGGACCTCGAGTAGGGGCGGACATAAGTTACCGCTTTGGTAACAGGGAGAGTTTGGAACTGAAGTTGTTACTGTAAGAGCCACATCGTCCAATTTATTTTTTAATTACACTGTGCGGGATGAGGACAGTACCGTAGTTAGAACTGAGGAAGGAATGCTTGTGTATTGTGACTTTTTTGTCGAATGAGCGAAGGGAAGATTCTTAGCCTGTTCAGCGTCCTTTTCACTGACAACACGCATCGCACTCTTGAGGGTATGAAAGGACCCAACGTACCTTTTGAGAGCTTTGGTAATGACATGGATTGTAAGTTAAACATTAAGGTAAACATTAGATGTTGTTCGCTGAAGGAAAAATAATTTTGTTCAAGATTGACTTTGAAAATAGTCTGTGAGGAAGAAAGATTCCCAAATAGCTTGTTTCTAATTATGTAAATCTAGAAGATGGAACACATCCAGAGTCAGTATCTTCTATTAGGTGTCAAAGTCGTTTGGATGATGGCTCTGAGTCCTTCTGTCTTGTGATGTGCAAACGACTCGAAAATCGATTATGCGTCGTGGAGGAAGCTGGGATCATGGTCAAAGTAGGTTGGAAGTAACAAAGGGGTCCTGTACGAGGGTCAGGCAACAAAGGGGTGCCCGAAATCAATGCCAGGTTCTGAAAATTCCATGGGTGTGCAAGAGTCGTGAGTAGTTTGTGAAGGAAGACCATTCTCCATAAAACTTTAGTTATTACCTTTACCACCTTATTTCCCACCCAGCCCAACAAGGAAAGGCTTTAACAATGACTAAAACAAACTACCCCAAGGCTGACAGCGAGTACCATCAGCCAAGTTAGCTTTCCACAGAATAATGATCGCTAGACCCTAGCCAAATACGTCGAATACATCGCCTTACCAGACAGGGAAGAGCGATGCCAGGAGCTGTGACTCATATTATGTAGATGAATGGTTCAGAGAACCGACAAGTTATAAATTAGACACATATGCAACACTTGGGTATCTTTATTGAGGAAACGTTTCGCCACACAGTGGCTTCATCAGTCCAATACAAAGTAGAAAGGTGTAAGGAGAGGAGGAGTTTGAGGTTATCAGTCCCTCGGCCTGGAGTCGATGTGTTCAGTCCATCAATCTTGTTAGAAGTGTAGCACAAGGCCGTAGAGGTGTCTTATATGCTGTAATCAGGTGAGGTGAAGCAGGAGGAGGCGGGGTCATAGTGGTACCATCCACTATTCGAAGTAGGTCTTCGTCCAAAGGTTGGACAAGTGTTGAAGAATTCGTTTGTATCAAGATCCCAAGCTGTTGCTGTGTCAGACAGGATGTAGATGAATGGTTGAGCTGTGACTCGACCCCTGCAACCACAACTAGGTGAGTACACACTCAGACAAACACACACATACATTTCACAGACACATACATACACTCCCACACACACACACACATATTAACATACGCGGGAGTAACAGATCGTTTGCTCTCGTGGATCTTTAGTAGTTTTTGGCCCATCAAAGTCATTACCAAGATCACCGAAAGTTGACAGTGTCAGTGAACAACCCGAGAAGTCATACACGAACTGTCCCAAATCTGAAAATGGAGGTAAAGGATACAGTTTACATAAAACAATTTGAATCAGTCACGAGAGAGAGAGAGAGAGAGAGAGAGAGAGAGAGAGAGAGAGAGAGAGAGAGAGAGAGAGGCCGAAGGCCTAGTGTGGGTGTAGGTGGTATCGCCACAACCCAATACCAGCAAATTCAACCAGAATAAGTGTGACTCAAGCCAGAGAGATAAGAGATAAGGATAGATGAGTTAATGTATACAGTGAATACAGTGAAGAAGAAACAGAAGGGGAAGCAGGAGTGCCACCAAATTGTGAAGCATCGTGCAGCCGCAACTGAGCGGAATCCAGACGACAGCTATGCCGGACGTAATGTACAAACGCCTTTTTGTGGTTGCATGAGGGATCTGGATCTGGCACTGAATTACTGATAGCTGGAGGTCATAAACCCTGCCCTGGAGAACTGAATATCATACATAGAGCACTTAACACTTAGCAAGGGAGAGAAACTGGGAAGGTACTTAATTAAGTGGTGGCACCACATGCTCGGTCGACACTCATCAGTGAGCGAGTGCGTAGGCGCTAAGGTCAGACAAAATACACTAACATGGTAAGTAAGTTTATTCAGGTATACAAGAATACAGAGCACAGGTTATCATACATAGCAGCATACATGTAGAGAACCTATGATAACCCAAAAAGTCAGACAGAGTGACTTATTTTATTGCTAAATTAAGGTAGGGAGAACAAGAAGGCTCTGGAACTTACAGTAACTTAACGCACACAGCCAGCACACACACACACATACACACACACAGACACACAAGCACATGGGTGTACATACAAGGGGACCATAAATACACACACACACACACACATGCCCCGATGGCATGGTGGCTAGCGCTCTTGCTTCACGCACGGAGGGCCCGGGTTCAATTCCCGGCGGGGCCGAAACATTTCGAAGTGTTTCGTTACACACACACACATACATACAACAGGCCTAGTGTCTAATCGACATGTGCCTAGGACAAAATGGTAACTAACATACAAGATTGTATGCGAAGCGAAGCGCACAGCCTACCCGCTATACAAATAAACAGGAAACCCTCCCTCACTCCCACTCTCCTCCTCTTCCTCCTATTTCTCCTTCTCTTCCTCCTTTTTCTATTCTTCCTCCTTCTCCTCCTCCTACCCTCTCTTTCTCCCTCCTCTCCCCCCTTGCTTTTCCCTCACTTCCTTTCCCCCTCTCTCCTTGTACCCCCTAACCTTCCCCCCATCTCTCTCCCCCTCTGCCACTGTCCCCCTCCCATTCTCTATCCCTCTCCCCCTCTCTACCTCCCTATCCCTCTCCCTCCCTACAACAAACACCCTCCCCCCATCCACACAAACACACACTCCCTCCTGAAAATACATAAGCTCTTCTGTCTGTGGTAAAAAAAATGGGTTACCAAAGAGCAGGACGGTGAACCAGGGGACTGGTGGATGAACCTGGGAGGGAAGATTGGGAGGCAGAGCTCACAAAACGGGAGAAAGAGTGGGGAAGGAAGCTAGAAGAGCTCGGTAAGAAAATGGAGGAGAGGATAGTTGCAGAGAGCTACAAGCCATAGCAGCAGAAGCTAAGATACAGAGCTTAGAAGAGGAACTAAAAAATCTGAAACAGCCTAAAGAACCAAAGGACAGTACAGCCATGACATCAGGAACTGCTACATCAGTCATAGATGAGGGAATATAGTGAGCAAAGGAGCTATACTGTATGTGAAGGCTCTATCAGACCCACGTGGGGCACAGGAAAAAATGAGGAGCACATCAAGAACAAATGAGAGGACTAAAGACAATGAAGGGGATAACCTATATGCAGAGGCTCTAACAGACAAGTGCAGTGCCCAGGAACAGCTGCACAAGAAAATAGACAGACCACAGGGAAATCAACTAGGGAAGAGATTGAAGGAAGGAACGCTTCAATGGCAGGACCTAAATCGTCTCAGGAGATGCAAAGGGAAATGCAATGGGAGGACGAAAGGGAGAGGTCAGTTTTTATCTACGGGCTCCAGGAAAGTGAAGGGGAAACTTATAAAGCAAGAAAACAGGAGGAGAAAAAAGTGATTGAAAGTATCATAAAAGCAATAGTAGAGGATGACACGACCCAGTTGACAAATTTTCGGAGAATTGGGTTGTTTGCAAGAGAAAAAACGGCCAGTCAACACTTTTCAAGGCAGAATCAGCTCAAACAAGGATCCTGCAGGAGAAAGCATGACTAAGGGACACACCAGAGTACCGGAGAGTGTACCTTGACCGAGACAGAACACAAGAAGAAAAGATGCTCCTGAAAGAGAGGGTAGAAAGACGCAAGGAGGAACGAGAGGCTATGATGGAGATGAGCAAGAGAACCCAGGCCCAGGTGGAAGGGCAAACACAACCTCCTCCAGAACCCCCCACAGAAGGAATCCAGCCACGGCAACCCCAATGCAACCGAACAATCTGAACAAGAACCCACACTCTATACCCTCTGCCCCCATCCCCCTCATCACAAACCCCACCCCAACAGCAACCCCCATAAGCCATCTGCCCCCACCCCTCATCGCAAACCCCACCCCCACAGAAACCCCCATAGCCCCCCACCAAGGCTCGCTCTTCCCCAACCTCACCATTCTCCCCAAACCACAGTTTTAAAAAACATGTTGAAGGTTTGGTATACAAATGCGGATGGAATAACGAAAAAATGTGAGGAGTGGCACAAAAGAATCAAGGAGACGTCCCCAGACATCATAGCATTCACAGAAACAAAACTCACTGGGACGATAACAGGCGCAATATTCCCACCCGGATATCAGATCCTGACGAATGATAGAAGGAGCAGAGGGGGAGGAGGGGTTGCACTGCTCATTAAAAACCGATGGGGATTTGAGGAAATAGAAGGAATGGACGAGATTGGAGAAAGGGATTACATAGTAGGTACAATTCAGTCTAGGGGCATAAGGTAGTTATTGCAGTGATGTATAACCCGCCACAGAACTGTAGACCAAGAGAGGAATATGAAGAGAGCAACAGAGCAATGGTGGACACACTAGCTGAGGTGGCCAGAAAAGCTCACTCGAGTAGAGCAAAGCTACTGATTATGGGTGATTTCTACCACAGGGAGATTGACTGAGAAAACCTGGAGCCACATGGGGGTCCCGAACATGGAGAACCAAGATGATGGATGTGGTACTGGAAAACCTCATGCATCAACATGTTAGGGACACTACCAGAGAGAGAGGGGAGGATGAACCAGCAAGACTGGAACTCGTGTTCACCCTGAGTAGCTCAGACATTGAGGACATCACATATGAAAGGCCCCTTGGAGCTAGTGATCACGTGGTTCTGAGCTTTGAATACATAGTTGAGTTAGAAGTGGAGAGGGTAACAGGAGTAGAATGGGAAAAGTCGAACTATAAAAGGGGGAACTACACAAGTATGAGGAACTTCCTGCAGGAGGTTCAGTAGGAAAGAGAATTGGTAGAAAAGTCAATAAACGAAATGATGGAATACGTAACAACAAAATACAAGGAGGCAGAGGAAAGGTTTGTTCCCAAGGGCAACAGAAATAATGGGAAGACCAAAATGAGTCCTTAGTTTACCCGAAGGTGTAGGGAGGCAAAAACTAAGTGCACTAGAGAATGGAAATAGTACAGTAGGCAAAGAACCCAGGAAAATAAAGAGATTAGTCGAAGTGCCAGAAACGAGTATGCACAGACAAGGAGAGAGGCACAGCAACAGTACGAAAACAATATAGCATCGAAAGTCAGGTCTGACCCGAAGCTGTTGTATAGCCACATCAGGAGGAAGACAACAGTAGTCAAGGACCAGGTAATCAGGCTGAGGAAAGAAGGTGGGAAGCTCACAAGAAACGACCAAGAAGTATGCGAGGAGCTCAACACGAGATTTCAGGAAGTATTTACGGTGGAGACAGAAAGAACTCTGGGAAGACAGAACAGAGGGGTACACCAACAAAGGACATATCAACAAGTGTTGGATGAAATACACACAACCGAGGAGAAGAAGAAGCTGCTAAGTGACCTTGTTACCTCAAAGGCGGTAGGACCGGACATCTCTCCGTGGGTCCATAGTGAGGAGCAGAGACACTGTGTGTGCCACTAACCACATGATGGAAGGAATAGACTCAGAAGTGTCCCTGTTCGCAGACGATGTGAAGTTAATGAGGAAAATTAAATCAGATGACGATCAGGCAGGTCTACAAAAAGACCTGGACAGGCTGGACGCGTGGTCCAGCAACTGGCTCCTTGAATTTAACCCCACCAAATGCAAAGTCATGATGATCGGGGAAGGGCAAAGAAGACCGCAGACAGAATATAGGCTAGGTGGCCAAAAACTGCAAACCTCACTCAAGGAGAAAGATCTTGGGGTGAGTATAACACCGAGCACGTCTCCGGAAGCACACATCAACCAGATAACTGCTGCAGCATATGGGCGCCTGGCAAACCTGAGAATAGCGTTCCGATACCTCAGTAAGGAATCGTTCAAGACTCTGTTCACCGTGTACGTCAGGCCCATACTGGAGTATGCAGCACCAGTTTGGAATCCCCACCTGGTCAAGCATGTCAATAAATTAGAGAAAGTGCAAAAAGTTTGCAACAAGGCTAGTTCCAGAGCTAAGGGAAATGTCCTACGAAGAAAGGTTAAGGGAAATCGGCCTGACGACACTGGAGAACAGGAGGGTTAGGGGAGACATGATAACGACATACAAAATACTGCGAGGAATAGATAACGTGAACAGAAACAGGATGTTTCAATCACCACACAGAAACAAGGGGTCAGAATTGTAAGTTGAAGACTCAGATGAGTCAAAGGGATGTTAGGAAGTATTTCTTCAGTCATAGAGTTGTCAGGAAGTTATCTGGCAAGTGATGTAGTGGAGGCAGGAACCATACATAGTTTTATGACGAGTTATGATAAAACTCATGGAGCAGGGATAGAGAGGACCTATTAGCGGCCAAGAGCTGAGTCTCGACCACGGCAGCCACAAATAGGTGAGTACACACACACACACACACACACACACACACACACAGCAAGTAAACAAGCGAGCAGAGTGTCCTGGTGGACGGGTCTGCCAATATGGCCGCCCACCCTCACACTTCCTTCCAGAAATTTCAATATCTAATTTTCCCGGACCAAGTTTTTACCAATAAAAACAATCATCGTCGCGCAGGGAGCGAATCACCTTGTCTCCCGCAACTGTTGACCCTGTTGACCTAGTTTGACCTTTCCTGTGCTCACGTGACCTCAAATGACATTATGCAGGAGCATTAAAGAACAATTAACACTGTCAGGTCAAAGGAAAGATGAAGATGTACAGAGAAGCTCAGAGAGCAGGGGATAAATCTGTATATTTCGCCTTCCAACTGAGGTCCTCTTCGGTAGATAACCTCGGTTTGACGGTCAGGTATACACATCTTACCGCATGCATTTGTTTCTGTCTACTTGCTGTTCTTCCCGTGGTATATAACATCATGTTTTCCATTTATTCCTTTTATCTTATTTTCATTTTCCCACGCTTGACCATTTCCGGTCCCCCCTGTTTATGTTGACCTCGGATGACCTTGTGTGGCCTCAAGTGAGTAGCTCCTAGGCTATCTGATGCAACATTACAATCCCCTAATGATTTCACTGTCTTTAAAATTATCTTTTTTGAAGTGTGGTGGTGACTTAAACGTACATGATTCCTCCCATGGCAACAGCGTAAAATTATTGATATGAACGTAGAAATATATATAAATAGGATTTGGGAGCCGCGTTGGAGAGAAACTTGTGTATAGCGAATTTAATTGTATATAAAAGACCTGGCAGTCGTCTGGGATCAGGAAGTGTTGAAGTGTACAACTTAGAGGACTTGTGAGAACAAAATGTTAATAGTGGTAAACATGTTCATAACCAGTGGTAATCATGCTTAATAACCAGTGGTAAACATGCTTAATAACCAGTGGTAAACATGCTTAATAACAAGTGGTAAACATGCTTAATAACCAGTGGTAAACATGCTTAATAACCAGTGGTAAACATGCTTAATAACCAGTGGTAAACATGCTTAATAACCAGTGGTAAACATGCTTAATAACCAGTGGTAAACATGCTTAATAACCAGTGGTAAACATGCTTAATAACCAGTGGTAAACATGCTTAATAACCAGTGGTAATCATGCTTAATAACCAGTGGTAAACATGCTTAATAACCAGTGGTAAACATGCTTAATAACCAGTGGTAAACATGCTTAATAACCAGTGGTAAACATGCTTAATAACCAGTGGTAAACATGCTTAATAACAAGTGGTAAACATGCTTAATAACCAGTGGTAAACATGCTTAATAACAAGTGGTAAACATGCTTAATAACCAGTGGTAAACATGCTTAATAACAAGTGGTAAACATGCTTAATAACCAGTGGTAAACATGCTTAATAACCAGTGGTAAACATGCTTAATAACCAGTGGTAAACATGCTTAATAACCAGTGGTAATCATGCTTAATAACCAGTGGTAAACATGCTTAATAACCAGTGGTAATCATGCTTAATAACCAGTGGTAATCATGCTTAATAACCAGTGGTAATCATGCTTAATAACAAGTGGTAAACATGCTTAATAACCAGTGGTAAACATGCTTAATAACCAGTGGTAAATATGCTTAATAACCAGTGGTAAACATGCTTAATAACCAGTGGTAAACATGCTTAATAACCAGTGGTAAACATGCTTAATAACCAGTGGTAATTATGCTTGCTTCATCACCAGTGGTAGTGATGCTTCATCACCAGTGGTAACCATGCTTGCTTCATCACCAGTGGTAACCATGCTTGCTTCATCACCAGTGGTAACCATGCTTGCTTCATCACCAGTGGTAACCATGCTTGCTTCATCACCAGTGGTAACCATGCTTGCTTCATCACCAGTGGTAACCATGCTTGCTTCATCACCAGTGGTAACCATGCTTGCTTCATCACCAGTGGTAACCATGCTTGCTTCATCACCAGTGGTAACCATGCTTGCTTCATCACCAGTGGTAACCATGCTTGCTTCATCACCAGTGGTAACCATGCTTGCTTCATCACCAGTGGTATGAACATTCGACTGAGAAACATATCTCACTTTCATTAATCAACTCAAGTGTGACCTTATTCTTTATACTAATGCTTACCTTTGACCTCATTCGAAATTCATTGACCTTGCTTACCATCACTCTCTGGCATCGATGTACTGGTGTTTATATTGGTGTTTGTACTGGTGTTTACATTGGTGTTTGCACTGGTGTTGATATTGGTGTTTGCACTGGTGTTGATATTGGTGCTTGTACTGGTGTTTATATTGGTGTTTTTACTGGTGTTTATATTGGTGTTTGCACTGGTGTTTATATTGGTGCTTGTACTGGTGTTTATATTGGTGTCTAACAAAGTGTCAACAGTCTCTTTCCCCCTAGATTATGACTGTTATTGTTGATTTCCTCAGACTAAAATATACATTTCAAAGAGTGTATCAGCGTCGAGGTGTCAGCATAACAACACTGAGGAGACCTAAACTGAACTAGGTTCAGTCCGGAAGAAAATGGGAAGTAGCCGATAGAAAGTGGAACTGGAATGGTGATGATAAAAGAGTTCATTGTATTCCCAGCAGCGAGCGTCTTAACAATGGCCGGTAATTTGTGTCAGTGCTAATAGATCAGAAAATCGGCATTTTTTCGTTGAGTTTCGTTCAGTTACGTGTTATTTCCACCCCTCCCACGGACTTGTTTTCTTAGTAAATTCTGCTATTTTTCCTGTGCCGCTTGAAGTGTGTGTGTGTGTACTCACTGTGTGTGTGTGTGTGTGTACTCACTGTGTGTGTGTGTGTACTCACTGTGTGTGTGTGTGTGTGTGTGTGTGTGTGTGTACTCACTGTGTGTGTGTGTGTGTACTCACTGTGTGTGTGTGTGTATGTGTACTCACTGTGTGTGTGTGTGTACTCACTGTGTGTGTGTGTGTACTCACTGTGTGTGTGTGTGTGTGTACTCACTGTGTGTGTGTGTGTGTGTGTGTGTGTGTGTGCACTTGCCAATTTGTACTCACCTATTTGTGGTTGCATGGATCGATTCTCAGCTCCTGGCCCCGCCTCTTCGCTGGTCGCTACTAGGTTCACTCTCTCCTGGCTTCGAGAGCCTTAACGTACCTTTTTAATTAAAGCTATGTATGTACCGTACATCTACCACCTTACTGTCCATGTCGTTGCACTTCCTGACAGCTCTAAGGCTGAAGAAATACTTCCTAAGATCCTTTTGCTACATTTGTGTTCATCTTCCAGTTCTGCCCTTGTATTCCAGTTTTCCGCCTCTCGAACAATGTGTTCCTGTCCGTGCCATCAGTTACATTCAGCATTGTGTACTTTATCATATCTTCTTCGTCCTTTCCTCTAATGTCATCAGGTTTAGCATTCTTAATATCTTCTCATAGGACGTACCACATTGCTTCGGGATCAGTCTCGTTACAAACCTCTGAGCTTTTTTCCTACAGTTTCTTGACCAGCTTGATCAGGAGTGGGTTCCATACTGGCGCTCCATACTCCAACATGGACTTGACCTATGCCATATACGGTGTCGTAAATGACTCTTCGCTTAGGTCCCTAGATTTGCCAGACGCACATTTGATACGGTAGTTATTTAGCTGATGTGCGCCTTAGGCTATTTACTTGGTACAATGCTCGCCCCCAAGGTGCTCCTCGTTGACTGAGGTTTGCACCCTTTGCCTCCTAATCCTGTACTCTATTTAAAGTCTTCTTTATCTGTCCCTAATCTTCATAACTTTGCGTTAGCTTGGGTGAAATTCAGGCAGCCACTTGTCAGTCCAGACCCGCAGCTTGTCCACATCCATTAAATATACATACATACATAAATACGTACATGCGTACATATACGTAATCATACATACATTCAAGCATAGATACGCACACACATACATATGCATGCAAATACATACGCAAAAGCATATATACATACATGCTTACATTAAATATACATATATACATGGGTGGGTTGACTGCATTTTCTTGGACTGCAAGAAGACCTTCGATACAGTTCCTCACAAGAGGTTAGTGCAGAAGCTAGAGGATCAGGCACGTATAACAGGAAGGGCACTGCAATGGATCAGAGAATACCTGACAGAGAGGCAACAACGAGTCATGGTACGGGATGACGTATCACAGTGGGCCCCTGTGACGAGCGGGGTCCCACAGGGGTCAGTCCTAAGACCAGTGATATTTTTGGTATATTGTCTTAAAAATGTAAACCTCACATTGTAATCTTTACAGAGAAATAATAAAAACCTGAAGTGTCCCTGTTCGCAGATGATGTGAAGTTAATGAAGAGAATTAAATCAGATGAGGATCAGGCAGGACTTCAAAGAGACCTGGACAGGCTGGACACGTGGTCCAGCAACTGGCTTCTCGAATCTAACCCCGCCAAATGCAAAGTCATGAAGATCGGGGAAGGGCAAAGAAGACCGCAGACAGAGTATAGACTAGTTGGCCAAAGACTGCAAACCTCACTCAAGGAGAAAGATCTTGGGGTGAGTATAACACCGAACACGTCTCCGAAAGCACACATCAACCAGATAACTGGTGCAGCATATGGGCGCCTGGCAAACCAGAGAATAGCGTTCTGATACCTTAGTAAGGAATCGTTCAAAACACTGTACACTGTGTACGTCAGGCCCATACTGGAGTATGCAGCACCAGTTTGGAAACCCACACCTGGTCAAGCACGTCAAGAAATTAGAGAAAGTGCAAAGGTTTGCAACAAGGTTAGTTCCGGAGCTAAGTTGAATGTCCTATGAAGAAAGGTTAAGTGAAATCGGCATGACGACACTGGAGGACAGGAGGGTTAGGGGAGACATGATAACGACATACAAAATACTTCGTGGAATAGATAAGGTGGACAGAGACAGGATGTTGCAGAGAGGGGACACAGAAACAAGGGATCACAATTGGAAGTTGAAGACTCAGATGAGACAAAAGGATGTTAGGAAGTATTTCTTCAGTCATAGAGTTGTCAGGAAGTGGAATAGCCTAGCAAGTGATGTAGTGGAGGCAGGAACCATACATAGCTTTAAGACGAGGTATTATAAAGCTCATGGAGCTGAGTCTCAACCCCTGAACCACAACTAGGTGAGTACAACTAGGTGAGTACACGTATATATACATGCACATATACATACATATATACATACATATATACATACATATATGCATACATACATACATGCTTAAAAAATCGCTAACGGGCTAAATTTTTTACAAGCATTATCTCTCAGTGCACAGCAGGATTCGAACCTACACACTGCATCGACGTACGGAGCTGTGTAGCCACACTCAGAGATAATGTATCAAACACACGCATACAGATACTTGTATTTTACTGCACGATGAGGAAGTACCAGTTATAACATCAATGGTATATAGTGATGACGAATTAGACACAGAAGAGAGAGATTGAAAGAAATATAGAGTAAATTAAACCGCAGTTCACCGGGAAACATGGGAAGTGAAAAGGCAAGAATAAAGAGGGAAAAGGCAAGAATAAGGAGGGAAAACCCAAGAATAAGGAGGGAAATCGCAAGAATAAGGAGGGAAAACGCAAGAATAAGGAGGGAAAACGCAAGAATAAAGAGGGAAGCTGAAAGACAGTTTTAAAATAAGAGAACATCAAAGGCTAATAAGATAAGATTTCTTCTTATTTCCATTGGGGTCCTTAATCTTGTCCCCCAGGATGCGACCCACACCAGTCGACTAACACCCAGGTACTTATTTGCTGCTAGGTGAACATTACAACAGGTGTAAGGAAACCCGTCGAATTTTTCCACCCCGCCGGGAATCGAACCCGGGCCCTCCGTGTGTGAAACGAGAGCTCTAGCCACCAGGCCACCGGCGAGATAAAGTTACTCCAGGGATCACAAGGTAAACAATAAAAAGTCCGTGGAAAAGAAAAAGTCACTGTTGATGAATAACGGATATATATATATATATATATATATATATATATATATATATATATATATATATATATATATATATATATATGTGTGTGTGTGTGTGTGTGTAGTGCTGGTTACGCCGAATAGCCGAGTTTGGTTTATCATACAAAGGTGTTTGGTTTATCCGACAAATCAGCAGAATAAAAAAAATCCACAAATCAGCGGAGATGAATCTGAACATAACCAAAAAAAATACATACAATTGATTTGAAGCAATATTAAATATATTTAAACTGACCTATGCACTATATGGTAGAATTTAGCTAAAAAAATATATACTCTAAGTTAGGTTAGATTAGGTTGCTAAGTTAGTGTTAGCGCAAAAATATAACATTTTATATTATTGTCAATGAATAAAATATATATCAATCAATCTGTAAAAGTTCTTTTTTTTTGGGGGGGGGGTGAGGAAAGTTTAATTTTTAATGGAGTTCCGCCTATTCGGCAAGTTCGGTTTATTAGGCACAACATGTACATAGGTTAGCGAGCGATTATCTTCACAGAAGGTGGAGAGTTACGGGAGGACACTGTAAAGTGTCAACACAACAGCATACATAAGGGGGATTACCAATAGACCCCTGGCTGTCTTCAAGAAAGCACTGGACAGGCACCTAAAGTCAGTACCTGACCAACCAGGCTGTGGTTCGTACGTCAGTCTGCTTGCAGCCAGCAGTAACAGCCTGGTTGATCAGACCCTGATCCACCATGAGGCCTGGTCTCAGACCGAGCCGCGGGGGCGTTGCCCCCCGAAACCAGCCCAGGTAAACTCCAGGTAATCATTAAAATGTGATGAGACAACATATTTCCATGAGACCTGGAAAGAAGAGAAGACCTGTGTGACCCAATTACGAAGGTATTCCATTATTCTCTCCCGCCAGAACTGCCAGAAAATTGGAAGAAAAGGCAGATGTGATTCCCATTTATTAAAAAGGGAGACGGATAAGAGACACCGAATTATAGGCAAATATCTCTAAAATGCCTCTCTCTAAAGGTCTGGATGCAAGAACGAACAATAAGGATAAAATAAGATTAAAATGAGGATAAAATAAGGAACAAGATTCCAGGAATTCGTAATATAGATCTAAGTAGTGTAGGAGGTGGGACCAGGAGCTGAGTCTCGATCATAGCAAACACAAATCGATGAATTAAAATCAGTAAGTACACATAAGCATAAGTACGGAAGGACACATATACACATGTATGCATGTGTATATGTGTAAAAGCATATTTACGCACATGTGTACATATTTATATATTTTACTGAGCTAGAATTTTATGACCACCCTGCACTATTTTTTTGTTTTGCATGTATTAAAGTAGAGTGTGTTGGGCTTCAAAAATAAAGGGATACCATTCTCGAATCTATTTTTCTGTGAGTTGATCTCTTTTTTTTAATTTTTAACACTTGAAACATCTCCCCAGGATGTACATGATAGAATTATAGACATGAAAAGCTTCAGTTGGCTCTACGTTACTCTCATGGTAGATCTTCATCGAGTGTTACCTTGATAAAGAAAGCACTACGCCTGTACATGTCCCGTTTTCCATGAAATTAATCTCGTACTTTGAGTTCACAACCACAATTATCACCGCCGACACTCCACTATAACAACGCCAATTACGATGACCTTCAGCAGTGCCACGACAACACCCTCAACACCTGTGTCTGTGTGTAACTTGGCGGCACAGCTCACATCAGGGTGTCCGTCCGTCGTTCCTTGAGTGTCTTCCTGCAGGAGACGCACGACTGAGACCACAGCAGCAGCAGCAGCAGCAGACAACACACTAGAAATGTGTACCCTTCCTTCAAACAATTATTTGTTATGTGTCGATGATAGAAAGAAACTCTCTCTCTCTCTCTCTCTCTCTCTCTCTCTCTCTCTCTCTCTCTCTCTCTCTCTCTCTCTCTCTCTCTCTCTCTCTCTCTCTCTCTCTCTCTCTCTCTCTCTCTCTCTCTCTCTCTCTCTCTTATTTACTCAAGTCTTCTTTTTTTTGAAGTGTTTGGCTAAGAGTTTCTTCTTTACTTACAAGGAAACAGCTGTTACTCACTTATGCTTGTTTGAAAGTCTTTTCATTGTTATAAAACATAAATAGGGAACAGAATGAATCGCTGGCCCACTGTGGGCCAGCGATTTTATTTAGTCAATTGACTTTATTTCATTGATGTTGTTATGATGTACGAATACCTGGAATTTACCTGGAGAGGGTTTCGGGGGTCAACGCCCCCGCTGAGACCAGGCCTCGTGGTGGATCAGGGTCTGATCAACTAGGCTGTTACTGCTGGCAGCACGCAAACTAACGTACGAACCCCAGCCCGGCTGGTCAGGTACTGACTTTAGGTGCCGTTCTAGTTCTCGATTCATTCTAGGAATAAATGATCTCATTTGAAGTGATAGTCTTGTGAAGGGTACAGCCAGAATACAGTTTCTGTTCGTTGCCCGTCTTGTGTAGAAGCTGTCCACCTACATCTCTCCATTGTTTAAGGGTCTGCTAGAACGACAAATCTATCCAGTATCCAGGCCGGGTTCTAGCCAGAGATAAGTTGCTTTGCTCGGTTCTCCATTCTGTATATATATATATATATATATATATATATATATATATATATATATATATATATATATATGTGTGTGTGTGTGTGTGTATACGTATATATATATATATATATATATATATATATATATATATGTCTGGGAGATGAAAATCTTTAGCTCAAGATCTTTCACATGTCTCTGTGCGTCATCAAGAGCTATGCAGTGTTGCAAGAGTAGCAACAGGTGGATTGAGGGGACGCTTTCTTAGAGAAAATGTAGTGTGTTGACGCTGGCGTGTTTCTCTTGGAAATAGTGGTCAGGACACAGGCATTGTCTGTCACGCAGGCGTCCTGTATCCTCAACCCCCCATGTGAGGTAGGGTAGGTGGAGGGAAACTACGAGATTTATTGAAAACAAAATACAGTATATGGAAACGTAATAGCCAGCTCTAAGCTACATTTTATCAATGTGCTCATTGTCAACTTAAACTACCTTACGTCCAGGAAGGTTAGGTTCTAGATAGTGTTTAGATGAATCCCAACATACCTTCCTAAATACTCCCTAAATATTATTTACTGTGACTGTTCCTTTGTATCCTGAATATTCCATAGCAGTGGCCACATAGTATCGTGGAGACTACTGCAGTGGAAACCGGTTGATGTGGAGTGGGCCATTTCCTAGTGAGTTCTTTGATTCTTATTGAAATTGCATTAGCCAACTCCATGTTATTCTAATCCAGTGGAAGTGATGTATTACTGGCTACACTGTTGCAAAAAAGGACCACATACCACTTCCCCATTTGTTCCTTCGTCTTCAGTCATATACGTATAAAGAAGACAGGAAAGTGAAATCACATAAACGTTTGAAGAATATAGTTGCACTCTTCCTCTTGGAAGAAAGGATTTGAGATACAGAAAGCTGTTAGGAAGAAACCAGTAACAACTTCTCCTTTGTCCGTGTTTCTGTGTGAGAGTTGAAATTCATCAGATCGTCTTTATTGGTGGGATTACAGTACATTTTATAGAATAGAATATTACTGTCTTGGGACCTGCAGATATGGACATCAAAGGAGGGAAGTTAACTATCTCTCTCGAGCTCTTGGGTAAATTAATGGTGAACTCTATAGTGTTGATCTGTTCAAGGAGAATGTATATGTTGAGACACCTTAGGAATACCACTAATACGTTGCCTTGGTGTAGCATCCATGTTACAGTACCGAGAATTCGAAGTTTTTGCGTCCATTTTTTAATTGGGAAAATACAATTTAGCCATAGTGAATGTTTTTTGGTTGTTGTTGTTACTTCTCGACATAACTACCAAGCTTATGGAGGCACTTATCTCAACGTGTTCCCAGTTGGTTTACATGGAATTCTGTCGATCGACGTAGCCATTGACGAACTGCTGTTATCACATTACCAATTGTGTCGAAACTTCTTCAGAGGCCCCGAACGAATGGAAATCGCTGGAGAAAAGATCGGCGCTGTGAGGAGGTTACGGCAGAAGTTGTCAACCCCGGCTTCGCAGGTACTGGTCCGTGCCTACTGCAGCGTGTGATCGAGAGCTCTCATCCAAGAAAACCACTATTACACACTTCTCAACGCCATACAGTTGCCACCGTTTGACTTCACCATTTCTCACTCAATATGAACGGCATCCCGGCCTTTGGTCAACAAAATAACGAGCAACACTCCCCCGCTCATACGACGTAGACACCCCCAGCAGACGCGTCACTTTAGTAACCATTGCTTGCGTAATCATACGCTAGCTAACAGTGCCGCCACCTGTTTGGAAAATCGCAAACTATATTAGCCACTGGCGTGAAATTGTGTTAATGTGTACTATTTGTTTATTTGTCAATAAAGACACAAAGACTTGTCGATCTGCCCTTGTACATCTTTGGAACAATGTAAACATTTAGGTCAACACTGTAATCCCCCTGTGGTTTAGCGCTTAGTTTTGATAATAATAATAATAATAATAATAATAATAATAATAATAATAATAATAATAATAATATAAACATTAGGAAAGATACTGATCACCTTGTCAGAAATTTAGTTTATGAGTATATCTCCCATTTTTTTCCTTTGCATACAAGAACAACAGAAATTCATTATCGAATACTTTTTCCGTAGATGTGTAGCTGTAGAAGCATACAACTTCTCAATAGTGTATAGTCCAAGCCTCCTGCGAACCTTTGTATACAATATTTGTCTTTTGTATATCATTCCAAATGGTCGACATCTGTGCTATATCAAACTGGGCAAATTTCTACACCAGTGAGTTTTCTTCCCGGACAACTGCAGATGTCAATTAAGGTTTGCTGAATATCAGAATAGTTCTGACACAGGGCCTCTAGAGGCGTCACTTAGTTTTGACAACATTGTTTCTGACGCACCTTGAGTGACATGGACGTTTGTCTTCATATTATTGATCAATATTGATAAATTAAATGCATGTGCAACATTTAGGTATCTTTATGTATTGCACATTTGTCATATTTATCAACTTGTCGGTTCTTTGAACCGACAAGTTGATAAATATGTGGATAATTAATGTAAAATGCTAAAAAAAACCTGCTGCTTCAGCGAAGCATTCACAGCAGATGATCCAACCAAATTCAGACTATAGGCTGTAGTGGAAACCTCCTTCAGCAACACTGTTCACTTGGCAGAATCTTGCTTCTTGCACGCCTGAGTATATGCTCCTCATATTACTGACATTGTAATATGTGACCTGCAGCTTCCATAGTGAAGCCCTGAGATCGAGAACACTTGTAGAGCCTCAAATAAATACTTCACATCATATTGTTGATTGAGATGAATTGAAGAAATCTTAGAGAATATTTCTATCAACGAGTATGACCGTTAGCTAATCAGCGTGATTGATGTCAGGAGGGCAATTATTGCTGATTCCATAATACTTTGTTTCATTTTAGATGTTATCGTTTATATAACATAGATCAATGTAATTAATGGTTGATTCAAGGTACCATGTACTGGAATACCATGGCCAATAAATGGGTCGAATTCTGCTAAGAGGTCAGTGCAACCCAGGTAGTTGATAAATTAGACACATATGCGACATTTGGGTATCTTTATTGAGGAAACGTTTCGCCACACAGTGGCTTCATCAGTTCAATACAAGGAAGAATGGTGAAGATCATAAGAAGTTCGAGGTAATCAGTCCCTTAGCCTGGAGTCGATGTGACCAGTCCATCAGGATTAATGAAATGGACTTACATCGACTCCAGGCTGAAAGACTGATTACCTCAAGCTCCTTCTGATCTTCACCATTCTTCTTTGTATTGGACTGATGAAGCCACTGTGTGGCGAAACGTTTCCTCAATAAAGATACCCAAGTGTTGCATATGTGTCTAATTTATAACTTGTCGGTTCTCTGAACCATTCATCTACAACCCAGATAGTGTCTATTGTCTGGACAACTGTGCATCTCGGTTCACCAAGGGATGCCGGTTCTCCCTCTTCAGAAACTTTACTACTGCAACAAATCTCCTCAAAACTTTGTCCCGGTATTTACAATGTCTTTATTTCATTTTTTTCAGTTATGTATAAATTGCCCTAAATTTTACTTGGTGGTGCAGCATCAAGGAAAGTGTTTTGATGTGATATTTTGACTGTTCATGAGCAGTAATCCTGGTGTTTGTATTCATTCCGTCGTCAAAAGCTTCTTCTAAATTTCTCTAAACACTTGACGATATCAAATAGTTTGCACATACAGCAGTACACTTGAGTAAATAAGGCAATCTCTCAGGAGAGTCTCTCCATTTATCAAGAGCCTGCAACACAATTCTTCGTCTGCGTACCACTTCTTTTAACCAGATTTCCCACTTAACTTTGAAAAGTTACGATCGTCAGCAGTCTGAGATGAGGTGATATCGGTAAAATTTTATCTCAGATATGCAGTGACATCTCTCCCGAGTACAGATCATCAGCATCTCAGATATGCAGTGACATCTCTCCCGAGTACAGATCATCAGCATCTCAGATATGCAGTGACATCTCTCCCGAGTACAGATCATCAGTATCTGATGTTTGCTTTGAAATTCTGTTGTTATTTTTTTTACTTCTGCATCCTGTGTTCACTTAAAACAAGTATACTATACAAGAATAAGATTCTGCTTCCAGATCAACATTTTCGTGAGGTTTAATGATACCCGGATCCAACTGTATTCTTAATAGTAACGAGTACAATGCAGGTTTAGTACATTTCAGGGGTTTTGCTTTTCATGTTCAGACTTGAGAATAGATCCCTTCCTCCCCAGAGTTGATTCAACCGTCTTTGTTCGTTTCTTCCTCTATTCAAGACTGGTTCGTGCTTTCTTTTATACCTACCTGACATATTGGAAGACTGGCGAGGATTCAAGCACAAGTTATTGTAATAGGAATTTTATAATAATAATAATTATTATTATAATTGTAATAATAATAGTAATTAATAATAATAATAAAATTATTATTATTTACAATAATAATAATAATAGTAATTAATAATAACAATTTTATTTATTATTATTATTATTATTATTTACAATAATAATAGTAATAATTAAACATTGGCGTTGTTGTTATTATTATTATTATTATTATTATTATTATTATTATTATTAATAGTAGAAGTAGAATTAATCAGATAATTCTGAACTCCATCTACCAGCAGATGTCGATGCATCCGTGAAAGCGCATCTACCACAGGGCCTAAAAAAAAAAGAAGTGCCTGTGGTGAATAACGGTCTTAATCTACCTGCAATAAAGTAATCTTGCCTGTTTAATACACATCTCCAGTGCTGATGGAAAGACAGTCAAACACTGGAAACCAAGCCAAGACATGAATGGAGACACACGACTCATTCTTCATGCTCTGAGGACAGGTCATTCAAACATTTAGGTGAGGACCTTCGACTCTGATGTTATATTCATTCTTACCTGAAAGGCATCAACGCATTATGAATATAAGACATATTACTATATTCACCGGCTGTGATTGAACTTCTGGCCTGAGAGACCGTTCAAAACGACTTTGTTTCAGAGCGTTGAAGAAGTGCCCTAATGATGGCATTCAGGCTGTGTTCCATACAACTCTTTAATAAACTGCAGATACAAAGTCGTCTCTTCAGTTCTCACGAGCTGTTGCTTCCTCAGTGCAGGAGTCGTACTGAGTCTACTCACCCAGCCAGACCTTGTCCAAAATGGACAAATGTCTTCAGACCATATGTTAATATGTGAGCTCAAAGGGACTGTAACCAAGGTATTTTCTTTCGTTGTTCTTGGTAGTAAACAAACAATTCTGTGGCTGGGCAGTCTGAGAAAGGTATCCCGGGTTCAATAACCCATTCATCTGTACCTCAACGCGCCCACCTGGAAGAGTACAAGTTGATAATGAAGTTAAATATTATGTTGAAGATTTGAAGGGGATCAGAAGAGACATTCACAAGTCATCATATAGAAACTAATATACAAATTTCTTTTGTCTTGTGACCCGTCTTCATTTATATCCTGTGACCCGTGTCTTTTTGTCTCGTGACCCATTTCCTACAATCTATGACCCTCATCCTGTGTCTTGCAACCTGTGTCCCTCATCCTGTGTCTTGCAACCTGTGTCCCTCATCCTGTATCTTGCAACCTGTGTCCGATCGCCGCGTCCACATGGGAAGGTCACGTGAGGCACCACCACCAACAAGTCAATCTCCGAGTGTCCAAAACACTTGTCCACACATCTATACACGTCCAGAGAGAGAGAAAGTAAGAAGGGGACGGAGAGGCAGGAATAGCTATAGAAGGCTGTGAAAGGAAGCAGGAGGGAGGGAACTGAGAGAGAGAAAGAGGCAGACAGAGAGACAGACAGACAGAGACAGACAAAAACAGAGTGGAAGGGAGCAGGAGGGAGGAAAGGGAAAGAAATAAGAGACAAAGAAGGCTGTGAAGGCATTGGTGAGGGGAAAAAGGGATGGAAAATGAGAGCAGAAGGAATGGAGATGGAATAGAATAAGAAAGGCTGACAGGAGGGAGAGAGACGTGATTGAAGGGGATAAGGAAAGATGGTTAAGAAAGAGTATATTACAAGCTGAGAGGAGTTGTGAACACAGTACTGGGAGACACTGGGTGTGAGTTAAGGAGGGCTGGAAAATATAGGAAACATCAATAGGCCTACTGACCCAGATGAGGGCATTTTTTGTCAGAAAATGTCTCCAAACGGGAGTCTTAGTAATATAATATACTTTTTGGTTTGTTTTTTTTGGTCCTATTGTGTGACTGAGAACTACCACTGAGTCTCTGGCCAACCCAGGAAGAAGTGAGGTATCCCGTGGCTCAGTCGGTAGCACACTCAGCTTACACACTGAGTGTCCGGGGTTCGATCCCCGGTACGGGTGGAAACGTTAGGCATGTCTCCTAAAAACTTGCTGTACCTGATCACCTAGTAGTAAATAGGTACCTGAGTGTTAGTCGACTGTTGTGGCTCGCATAATAACAGCTCTTAGCCTGTAAAATTGATCTGTGTAAAAAAAAACGAATATATATCACATGAAAAGATGTGTATTCAATGGATTCACCTGCAGTAAGGCGTCCGTTTGCAATTATTTACTTTCATGGGTCTGTTTCACCTTTTTTTCCAACGTATTTACATTACTACACCAACATGCTACAACGAACACAAGGAAGAATGGAAGGATTTAGGAAGAAGGTTGGGAGGAACTGAGGGAATAACTGAGGATGAAAGATAGTGAAGGAAGTTGGAAGTGGAAAAGAAAGAGAGAAGCAGGCAGGAAGAGTGAAGTATTGAGAAAGAAGGAAGAAGGGAAGATGAGAGGAAGGAGGAAGAGTGAGAGAGTAAAGAAGAAAGGATCTCTCTCTCCTGCATCAGTAACATTACCTTGATAAAGATGGTTCACACCATTAAGTTATTTGCATAATAACTACTGATGGCATCTGCTGGCACTTTGGTGGTGGAGGTAGTTATGGTGGTGGTGGTGGTGGTAGTTATAGTGGTGGTAGCTATAGTGGTGGTGGTGGTAGTTATAGTAGTGGTAGATATAGTGGTGGTGGTAGCTATAGTGGTGGTGGTGGTAGTTATAGTAGTGGTAGATATAGTGGTGGTGGTAGTTATAATGGTGGTGGTGGTAGTTATAATGGTGGTGGTGGTAGTTATAGTGGTGGTGGTGGTGGTAGTTATAATGGTGGTGGTGGTAATTATAATGGTGTTAGTTATAGTGGTGGTGGTGGTGGTAGTTATAGTGGTAGTAGTGGTGGTAGTTATAGTGGTGGTAGTTATAGTGGTGGTAGTTATAGTGGTGGTAGTTATAGTGGTGGTAGTTATAGTGGTGGTAGTGGAGGTAGTTATAGTGGTGGTAGTTATAGTGGTGGTAGTGGAGGTAGTTATAGGGGTGGTGGTGGTAGTTATAGTGGTGGTGGTGATGGAAGTTATAGTGGTGGTAGTGGAGGTAGTTATAGTGGTGGTGGTGGTAGTTATAGTGGTGGTAGTTATAGTGGTGGTAGTTATAGTGGTGGTAGTTATAGTGGTGGTAGTTATAGTGGTGGTGGTGATGGTAGTTATAATGGTGGTGATAGTTATAATGGTGGTGGTGGTAGTTATAGTGGTGGTGGTGGTAGGTATAATGGTGGTAGTTATAATGGTGGTAGTGGTGGTTGTTATAATGGTGGTGGAGTTAGTTATAGTTGTGGTAGTGGTAGTTATAATGGTGGTGGTTGTGGTAGTTATAATGGTGGTGGTAGTTATAGTGGTGGTGAAGGTAGTTAGAGTGGTGGTGGTAGTGGTAGTTATAGTGGTGGTGGTGGTAGTGGTAGTTATAGTGGTGGTGGTGGTAGTTATAATGATGGTGGTGGTAGTTATAGTGGTGGTGGTGGTAGTTATAGTGGTGGTGGTGGTAGTTATAATGGTGGTAGTGGTGGTAGTTATAATGTTGGTGGTGGTAGTTAAAATGGTAGTGGTGGTAGTTATAGTGGTGTGTGGTGGTAGTTATAGTGGTGGTGGTGGTAGTTATAGTGGAGGTGGTGGTAGTTATAGTGGTGGTGGTAGTTATAGTGGTGGTGGTAGTTATAGTGGTGGTGTTGGTAGTTATAGTGGTGGTGGTGTGGCGAAACGTTTCTTCAATAAAGATTCCAAAATGTTGCATAAGTGTCTCAATCTTCAACTTGTCGGTTTTAAACCATTTATCACATCATTTAGTGTGTAGGAAGTCGAAGGGTCGTGGAGGCGAAGAATGCAAGAGTCAAGGAGGGTTACGGGGTCATTCAAGAAGAGTATATTAGACTCTGCATATAAGCTTTCAAGCGTGGATGAAGAATGATATCAAGACACAAGCTTAAAGCCTGATAGACAACGCCAGGCTAAGAAATAAAGGTAGCAAATGCAGAATAATGTTCTTCGTCTCCAAGCTTAGATAAAACCAGTGTTGAAGAAAGATAGACTCTATGATGCGTCCTCCTTTTGAAGAGCAACAAAATTGTAAGTAAATTCAATCTGACGAAACATGCTGCCTTCACTGACTCAGTATTGAATACCACTACATTCGGCAATCAAAAAAGGAGGCCAAGAAACTTTCCGGCAAGCCGAATGGGAAGACCACACTGAGACCGAAAACTGGGGAATGACAGGTCGTCACGAGATAGTAATGGAGTTGCCTTTGTACACAGAATTTGAAACAGGTTAATGTGGCCTAGCGAAAAACACATAAGAATGTAACCTGGCACAAGCAATATCGAAATCATCAACATATTGTATAAAGAGAACCATACTCTTCAGGGGTGAGAGAATGAGGATTCAAAACCATGGAAGAAGTATATGTTTGTGTTGAAGGGTCACCCTTGGCAAACACCTTCAGCTTCAATGAAATCTGGGGAGAAAATTTTGGCAATACGGACAAAAAAAAAGTGCCATTTCACTACAAAAGCTATTAAAAAACCGAAAGATGTCTTTCAGTCTCAGAGAATGGGCTTGGGACAAGAGGTAATATAAAAAATACCGCAGATAAATATATCAAAATGGAGTAAAGGGGCCAGTCGCAAAACAGCTTCACTGGTCACCATACTGGAAGGGAAATAAACAGACGTAGGTTTCTGGGTATCACACATGTCTCTTGTTAACCATACATTCCAGTAAAATGCAGTGGGAGATAATTCTATTGAAGCAGTCAAGATCAGGCATAATCTCATGCCGACGGAGACGCGAGAATCACGAGGGACGATGAAGTCTTCGATGTGGGATGTGACCAGAAGAAATCGTTGGACCACTTTCACCAGACCTGTCCAAGAACACACAGACAGAGTCGTCGATGCAATCGTTAAGAATTGTGCCACGAAAATCAACAGGGTATTAAAAAAAAAATCAACCATTAGAACAACGACTGGTCTCAGGAAACGTGATATAATGGTTTACGAACTGCAAAACAGTAAGGTTCTATGCCTGAAACCAAGACTGATAGTAATTCTGACATTACTAGCACTACACCACAATATCAATAAAAGGTGATCACACTCATACCGGGCAAATAAGGTGTAGAGTTGCGAACTGAACTACTCTGTAGAGGGAGACCCACGGCACTCACTTTTCCAATATTCTGCTTTCATAAAGTAGAATAATACCGCCTATGCTTGGGTGGAAAAATAAACACAGATGTATTATAATGCGATACTTTAACCCCTAGGTGTCCCGTAGCTCGATGGCTACCGCACTCAGCTCACACACTGAGGTCCGTGGTTCGATCCCCGGTACGAGTGGAAACATTAGGACGTGTTTCCTTAAGACACCTGCTGTCCCTGTTCACCTAGCAGTAAAGCAGGCACCTGGGTGTTAGCCGATTGGTGTGGGTCGCATCCTGGAGACATAATTTGCCCCGAAATGCTTTGCATAACAAGGAGCTTTTTATATAGTAGTATGTCACTGATGTCAGCTATGGTCTGTATACCTTGTACATGTACAAGGTATTATTATTATTATTATTATTATTATTATTATTATTATTATTATTGTGAATTCAAGAGGGGGTGGATGGAACATTGTATGACTACGTCAGGAATTGATTTCCTGACGGATTTAGACTGGAGAAAGGTGAAGGGTAAGATCAGCCCTTAGAACACATGAGCAAAGTGACGTTCACTCGTGGCCATCATAACTTGAACTCTACACCTACGCTATCAGACAAGTATATACCTCAATGTCCACACAATGAATATGGAAGGAGTGGCAGTAAGAGTCGAGATGCAGAGACGAAAACAATCAAGCTTGGCTTGTTGGATAACAAATAGACATGGACGCTGGTCTGCTTGAAAGTGAGATAACGGATCATAGTGAGGAGTTATTGGGAGACCACCTAGAAATACATTTCCTTCCATTATCAGTATACACCTCCCATTGTCAGTATACACCTCCCATTGTTAGTATACATCTTCCATTGTCAGTATACACCTCCCATTGTCAGTGTACGTATTGAAGAACTTGGATATTAGTTTCCATGTGATGGCTTGTGATTACCTCTCCTAATTAGCTTCAAAAGTACAACACTAATGCTTAACTGCATTAGTAACTTATGCCTCACTCAGCACTGCCTGGAGGGTCTTACGGGGTCAACTCCCGCAGCCCAGTCCTTGACCACGGATATTATTTTCTGACTAAGCAGACACCGAAATACATCTAGGTACGACCTTTAAGATTATGGGAAATACTACGCTACTTGCACTGCAATGTTTTTCAGGACTATCACTAGCATCGTGCTAATATAGAGAGAGTGTCAGTCAGATAGTCTAGGATGGTCAGGGTGACATAGTGAGTAGCTTTCTTAACCAGGGTTAGAGTTAACACTGAGTGCTTTACAGAGCTAAGTGTATTAATTATTGTTATTATTATTATTATTATTATTATTATTGTTGTTATTATTATTATTATTATTATTATTTTTATTATTATTATTATTATTATTATTATTATTATTATTATTATTATTATTATTATTATCATTATTATTATTATTATTATCATTTATATTATTATTATTATTATTATCATTTTATATTATTATTATTATTATTATTATTATTATTATTATTATTATTTTTGTTATTACTATTATTATTATTAATATTATTATTATTATTTATTTATATTATTATTATTATAAATATTACGTTCATTAAATTTTTATTATTACAGTAACAAATAGAGGTTAAATGCATTAAATTATTGTCTGTTTTTCAGTTCCTGTTGAAAAAGAATGTAAGGTGATAGTTCATGTTTTGTTAATAATGGAATTACAATTAATCTCTCCCCAAGTTATATAGCAAAACATATTTTTTTATAAAAATAAATATTACAATAAACATTTTATGAGTACTGTTGAAGGTAAGACCAGAATTAAAGTAATGTATTCTTGTATTTATATACGGTTTTTTTTACGTCACTCTATATAATATATTTCTGTGGAATCAAAAAGAGGGGAAATTGAATGTAGTCGGTAGTTATAATTATAAGTAATTTCTTAAAGGGGTGGAGGGGTAAGCCAGCTGAAGGCTTCAGTCAGATGATCAAAAGCTCCAGCTGCGGGTCCACATAAGACCCAGGAAACACCTGTCCAGTTTCCTGACAAACCTTACCTAACTTAACATAGCTGGTTCAGCTGGAGATAATAATGTTTTGTTGATACGCAGAATCGTCAACCAAACCAAAGCTTTTTTTAATCTTCAATATTTTTAAATGTGAACTGTTGAAAAAATATATTCACAAGTTATAGATAAATGATATACCGAGACGATGGAAAGATTAGATTTTGCCACCGAAGTGGCTAGTTTATTGTGCGTCCTATATCCATCCTGTGGACGGTAGCGCAAGAGCATATGGATACACAATAGGCCTAGGAACTAGGCCCCAAAAGGGTTAACAGGTGTACATTTGGATTTTTATCTACAGTTCACTTATCTGTTACAAGCAATTTTAGGAAAATAGCAAAGTATATCTGGGAAAACAGACACAAATGCATTATAATGCGATCTGTCTGTGACTTGCAATATAATGCAATCTGTCTGTGAGTTGATAAAGCCCACTGTGGGCGAAACGTAGTCAATAAAGGATCACATTACACTGCATTAGTGTCTACTTTTCCATAATCACAAGTGTTAACATGATATTCTTATTTCAAATTTTGCTCCGTAATTAACCCCAACTTACCTAACCTTGTTAGATTTTACGTAATTATAATGTGTCTTTAACCTAGCTCAGCTGTCTAAGGTTAGGCTAACTACAACTAGATGTATTACAGTAGCTGCACGATGATCCAAGGAAAATATCCCCATATTGCATAACCTCAGTCCCCTCTACCTCAGTACATGTGTTGCGTGCAACATAATTTCAATTGCAGACAAGTACTAGCGTTGAAGCTTTGCAGCGATGCTCAAAAATCATTACATGGTAATAAACCATACCACGGGTGGGGTTCGAACCCGCGGTCAGAGAGTCTCAAAACTCCAGACCGTCGCGTCAGCCACTGGGCCAGCAAGCTTCAATAAGATTCATCCAACTAGGTATATCTCTACACCATAGGAAGTTTAGCATAGGCACCACTGTGTCCACAAATGCAAGTAGTGGCTTACGCGACGGTCTGGAGTTTTGAGACTCTGACCGCGGGTTCGAACCCCACCCGTGGTATGGTTTGTTTGCAATCGCGTCATTACGGTTTCGTGAGTCATGGTAATATGTCCCAATATCTTCAATGAATGCTGAAAATTAGGACATATACAGTCCAGAGGAAATTCAAACCTTCCATTAAGATTCACCAGCTTAGAAGATAACCAGAAGAGGCTTTCTCTTGTTATCTCAGAGAGGTCAATATCATAATATACATCAGCCCATTAAGTGTGAAACCTCACGGATATTGAAGCCAGTTCGACACGATAGTCAGAAATGTCGCATGGAAATTTTCCTAATTTATTCCATAAAAAAAAGCAAACTGGGACCCATTGTGACCAAAATTAATTCAGTATTTCCTCTAAATAAAACTCACTTATAACGTGAGTTTAAGAGAATTTTTATGGGAGAGTTGGGAGTGTGTACTCTCCTATTCGTGGTTGTAGGGGTCGATTCACGGTTCCTGGTAGGTGTGCGCGCGCACACACGCGTGCGTGTATAAATTTTTATTTCAATATATAATTTGTTTGTGTGTGCTGCTATGTATTAGGTTAGGTTAGCTTCCACTACTGTTAAAAAAGCTGCAATATATCAACACCCCTCTTTCAGAGCACAGGCACTGTACTTCCCACCTGCAGGACTCAAGTCCAGCTTCCCGGAATCCATCCATAAATGTTACCCTGCTCACACTCCAACAGCACGTCAAGTCGTAAAAACGATTTGTCTCCACTCGATGCTATCTAACGCGCTCACGCACGCTTGCTAGAAGTACAAACCCCTCGCACACAAAACCTTCTTTACCCCCTCCCTCCAGCCTTTCCTAGGCCGACCACTACCTCACCTTCCCTCCACCACAGAATTATATGCTCTCAAATTATTCTATTTCGTTCCATCACAGGATTTCCCTTCCCTGAAACCGTGCTTGTGTGTGTACTCACCTAGTTGTGGTTGCAGGGGTCGAATCACAGCTCCTGTGTGTGTACTCACCTAATTGTACTCACCTAATTGTGGTTGCAGGGGTCGATACTCAGCTCCTGGCCCCGCCTCTTCGCTGTCTGCTACTGGGTCTCTGCTCTCCCTGCTCCATGATCTTTATCATACCTTGTTTTAAAACTATATATATGTGTGTGTGTGTGTATGTGTGTGTGTGTGTGTGTGTGTGTGTGTGTGTGTGTGTGTGTACTCACCTAATTGTGGTTGCAGGGGTCGAGACTCAGCTCCTGGCCCCGCCTCTTCGCTGTCTGCTACTGGGTCTCCGCTCTCCCTGCTCCATGAGCTTTATCATACCTTGTATTAAAACTATGTATGGTTCCTGCCTCCACTATATCTTTCTCTAGACTATTCCACTTCCTGACTACTCTGTGGCTGATGAAATGCTTCCTAACATCCCTTTGACTCATCTGAGTCTTCAGCTTCCAGTTGTGTCCCCTTGTTTCTGTGTTCCCTCTCTGGAACATCCTGTCCCTGTCTACCTTGTCGATTCCCCGCAGTATTTTGTATGTCGTTATCATGTCTCCTCTGACCCTTCTTTCCTCCAGTGTTGTTAGTCCTATTTCCCTCAACCTTTCTTCATAGGACAGACCCCTGAGTTGTGGAACTAGCCTTGTCGCAAACCTTTGCACTTTCTCTAGTTTCTTTACGTGCTTGACCAGGTGTGGGTTCCAGACTGGTGCTGCATATTCTAGTATGGGCCTGACGTACACGGTGTACAGTGTCTTGAACGATTCCTTGTTTAGGTAACGGAACGCTAATCTTAGGTTTGCCAGTCACCCATATGCTGCCGCAGTTATCTGGTTGATGTGTGCCTCCGGAGACGTACTTGGCGTTATACTCACCCCAAGGTCTTTCTCCTTTGCCGAGGTTTGTAGCCCTTGTCCACCTAGCCTGTACTATGTCAGTGGTCTTCTTTGTCCTTCTCCGATCTTCATGACTTTGCATTTGGTGGGATTGAATTCGAGAAGCCAGTTGCTAGACCAGATGTCAAGCTTGTCCAGGTCTGTTTGATGTCCTGCTTGGTCCTCTTCCGATGTGATTCTCCTCATTAATTTCACATCATCTGCGAACAGAGACACTTCTGAGTCTATCCCATCCGTCATGTCGTTTACATATACCAAGAATAACACTGGTCCTAGGACTGACCCCTGCGGTACGCCGCTCGTCACAGGCGCCCACTGTGATACCTCATCACGCACCATGACCCGTTGTTGCCTCCCTGTGAGGTATTCCCTGATCCATTCCAGTGCCCTTCCTGTTATACATGCTTGTTCTTCCAACTTCTTTACTAATCTCATGTGAGGAACTGTGTCGAAGGCCTTCCTGCAGTCCAGGAAAATGCAATCAACCCACCCTTCTCTCTCTTGCCTTACCTCTGTTACTTTATCATAGAACTCTAGGAGGTTTGTTACACAGGATTTGCCTTCCCGGAATCCGTGCTGTCTGGTGTTTATTATCCTGTTCAGCTCGAGGTGCTCCACCATTCTTTTCCTAATGATTTTCTCCAGGACTTTGCACACTATACATGTAAGTGACACCGGTCTATAGTTTAGTGCCTCTTTTCTGTCTCCTTTTTTAAAGATGGGGACTACATTGGCCTTCTTCCATACCTCAGGTATCTGCCCATTTCAAGGGATGTGTTGAATATTATGGTAAGTGGCACACTCAGTACCTCAGTTCCTTCCCGAAGAACCCACGGGAGATATTGTCCGGACCCATCGCCTTTGAGGTATCAAGGTCACTGAGTAACTGCTTCACCTCCTCCTCAGTTGTGTGTATGCCCTCTAGCACTTGATACATCCCTTGTTGGTGACGCACCCCATCCTGTCTACCCAGCTGCCTTCCTTCCTCCACTGTGAATACTTCCTTAAACCTCAAGTTGAGCTCCTCACATACCTCTTGATCGTTGCTTGTGAGTTCCCCATCTTCTCTCCTCAGCCTTATCACCTGGTCTTTAACTGTTGTCTTCCTTCTGATGTGACTGTACATGAGCTTCGGGTTGGACTTAACTTTCGATGCTATGTCGTTTTCGTACTGTTTCTGGGCCTCCCTCCGTACCTGTGCATACTCGTTTCTAGCTCTTCTACTACTCTCTTTGTTTACTTGGGTTCTTTGCCTTCTGTACCTTTTCCATTCTCTGACACTCTGAGTCTTTGCCTCCCTGCACCTTTGGGTAAACCAGGGGCTCTTTCTGGCCTTCCCGTTTAATCTTTTTCCTCTGGGTATAAACCGTTCCTCTGCCTCCTTGCACTTTGCCCCTACGTATTCCATCATTTCATTTATTGTCTGTCCATCCATTTCCCTTTCCCACTGAACCTCCTGCAGGAAATTCCTCATGCCTGTGTAGTTTCCTCTTTTAAAATCTGGTTTGTCTCTTTCGGTACCGTTTTCCCTCTCCACCTGTAGCTCTACAATGTACTCAAAGCTCAGCACCATATGGTCACTGGCTCCCAGGGGGCTCTCTCTGTGTGTGTATATGTGTGTGTGTGTGTGTGTGTGTATGTGTGTACTCACCTAGTTGTACTCATCTAGTTGTGGTTGCACTGGTCGAGTCACAGCTCCTGGCCCCGCCTCTTCACTGGCCGCTACTGGGTCACTCTTCCCGCTCCATGAGCTTTACCATACCTCTTCTTAAAGCTATGTATGGATCCTGCCTCCACTACATCACTTCGCAGACTATTCCACTTCCTGACAACTGAAGAAATACTTCCTAACATCCCTGTGGTTCATCTGAGTCTTCAACTTCCAATTGTGACCCCTTGTTTCTGTGTCCCATCTCTGGAACATCCTGGCTTTGTCCACCTTATCTATTCCATGCAGTATTTTGTTTATCGTTATCATATCGTGTCAGTATTATATATACACTTGTGTAGTGTATTAGCATTCATCTTAGTTTATACAGCTGGTCCCTTTGCGTGTGACGTCACAATATCCGCTCCATGTGTTGACTACGTCACAGGCCTTCACCCTCACTTCAAGGCCGACATACAGCTGGGCAGACGTGGCCTGGGACCCTCTCTCACAGACTCGTAAATATACTGTAACCACCCTACAAGGAGTGTCCTTTGACAACCTATTTATCTCTCTCAAAACCCACACAACAATCATGTCTTCCCTAACCCTCCTGTCCTCCAGTGTCGTCAGGCCGATTTCCCTTAACCTTTCTTTATAGGACATTTCCCTTAGCTCCGGAACTTACCTTGTTGCAAACCTTTGCACTTTCTCTAATTTCTTGACATGCTTGACCAGGTGTGGGTTCCAAACTGTTGCTGCATACTCCAGTATGGGCCTGACGTACACAGTGTACAGTGTCTTGAACGATTCCTTACTAAGGTATCGGAATGCTATTCTCAGGTTTGCCAGGCGCCCATATACTCCACCTGTTATCTGATTGATGTGTGCTTTCGAAGACGTGCTCGGTGTTATACTCACCCTAAGATCTTTCTCCTTGAGCGAGGTTTGCAGTCTTTGGCCACTTAGCCTATACTCTGTCTGCGGTCTTCTTTGCCCTTCCCCGATCTTCATGATTTTGCATTTAGCGGGGTTAAATTCGAGAAGCCAGTTACTGGACCAGGTGTCCAGCCTGTCCAGGTCTCTTTGTAGTCCTGCCTGATCCTCATCTGATGTGTGTACTCACCTAGTTGTACTCACCTAGTTGTACTCACCTAGTTGTGTTTGCAGGGGTCGATTCATAGCTCCTGGCCCCGCCTCTTCACTGGCCGCTACTGGGTCACTCTCCCTGCTCCATGAGCTTTATCATACCTCTTCTTAAAGCTATGTATTGAGCCTGCCTCCACTACATCGCTTCCTAAACTATTCCACTTCCTGGCCACTCTGTGACTGAAGAAATACTTCCTAACATCTCTGTGATTCATCTGAGTCTTCAACTTCCAACTGTGTCCCCTTGTTGCTGTGTCCCATCTCTGGAACATTTTTGTCTCTGTCAATTCCTCTCAGTATCTTATATGTCGTTATCATGTTCCCCCTGTCTCTCCTGTCCTCCAGTGTCGTCAGGTCGATTTCCCTTAACCTCTCCTCGTAGGACATACCCCTTAGCTCCGGGACTAGTCTTGTTGCAAACCTTTGCACTTTCTCGAGCTTCTTCACGTGCTTGGCTAGGTGTGGGTTCCAAACTGGTGCTGCATACTCCAGTATGGGCCTAATGTACACAGTATACAGGGTCCTGAACGATTCTTTATTAAGATGTCGGAATGCTGTTCTTAGGTTTGCTAGGCGCCCTTATGCTGCAGCAGTTATTTGGTTGATGTGCTCCTCAGGAGATGTTTCTGGTGTTATACTCACCCCAAGATCTTTTTCCTTGATTGAGGTTTGCAGTCTCTGACCCCTAGACTGTACTCCGTCTGCGGTCTTCTTTTCACTTCCCAATCTTCATGACTTTGCATTTAGTGGGGTTGAACTCCAGGAGCCAATTGCTGGACAGGCTTGCAGCCTGTCCAGATCCCTTTGTAGTTCTGGATGGTTCTCGTCCGATTGAATTCTTCTCATCAACTTCACATCATCTGCAAACAGGGACACTTCGGAGTCTATTCCTTCCGTCATGTCGTTCACAAATACCAGAAACAGCACTGGTCCCTGTGGAACCCCACTCGTCACCGGCGCCCACTCTGAAACCTCGCCACGTACCATGACTCGCTGCTGTCTTCCTGACAGGTATTCCCTGATCCATTGTGTGTGTGTGTGTGTGTGTGTGTGTGTGTGTGTGTGTGTGTGTGTGTGTGCGAGCACTTGCATGCGTGTGTGAGCATATGAGTGATAGTATACTGTCAGTATAGGTGGTCATGAGTGACAGTATAGTGTCAGTATATACGTGGTCATAAGTGACAGTATACTGTCAGTATAGGTGGTCATGAGTGACAGTATAGTGTCAGTATACGTGGTCATGAGTGACAGTATACTGTCAGTATAGGTGGTCATGAGTGACAGTATAGTGTCAGTATATACGTGGTCATAAGTGACAGTATACTGTCAGTATAGGTGGTCATGAGTGACAGTATAGTGTCAGTATACGTGGTCATGAGTGACAGTATACTGTCAGTATAGGTGGTCATGAGTGACAGTATAGTGTCAGTATATACGTGGTCATAAGTGACAGTATACTGTCAGTATAGGTGGTCATGAGTGACAGTATAGTGTCAGTATACGTGGTCATGAGTGACAGTATACTGTCAGTATAGGTGGTCATGAGTGACAGTATAGTGTCAGTATATACGTGGTCATAAGTGACAGTATACTGTCAGTATAGGTGGTCATGAATGACAGTATAGTGTCAGTATACGTGGTCATGAGTGACAGTATACTGTCAGTATAGGTGGTCACGAGTGACAGTATAGTGTCAGTATATGTGATCATGAGTGACAGTATACTGTCAGTATAGGTGGTCATGAGTGACAGTATAGTGTCAGTATAGGTGGTCATGAGTGACAGTATACTGTCAGTATAGTTGGTCATGAGTGACAGTATAGTGTCAGTATACGTGGTCATGAGTGACAGTATACTCTCAGTATAGGTGGTCATGAGTGACAGTATAGTGTCAGTATAGGTGGTCATGAGTGACAGTATACTCTCAGTATAGGTGGTCATGAGTGACAGTATAGTGTCAGTATAGGTGGTCATGAGTTACAGTATAGTGTCAGTATAAGGTTGGTCATGCAGTTACAGGGGCAGTAGTGTCAGTATAGGTGGTCATGAGTGACAGTATAGTGTCAGTATAGGTGGTCATGAGTGACAGTATAGTGTCAGTATAGGTGGTCATGAGTGACAGTATAGTGTCAGTATAGGTGGTCATGAGTGACAGTATAGTGTCAGTATAGGTGGTCATGAGTGACAATTTAAAATGGTGAAGTTGGTAATGTTGTTCATTTGCATATAATATTCAAATTTCCTCTCCCATAATTATTCTTGCGTTTGTGTGAGCGTTCACGTACGTGTACACACGTACCGACACATGTACGTTAGCCCCTGTACATGTCTGTGAGCATGTCAATACCTACATGGGCGCGTGTACACGCATGTGGTGGGGAATACATGTGTGTGTGTAGCGTATATATGTACTGGCGTGTGTACACGTTTGTGGGACTGTGAACACGAATGTAAGTATTATGCGTGTGCACACGAACGTGCAAGTACAGTATGTGGGTGTGAGAAAATAGGGAGTCGTGCATGTACGTGAATGCTTTTGTGCTGGTATGAGCACGTGTAGAATATTCAATTACACAAACTCTCTCTCTCTCTCATTACGATTTCGTGAGTCACTCTCTCTCTCTCTCTCTCTCTCTCTCTCTCTCTCTCTCTCTCTTTCTAGTTAAGCGCGCGCGCCCGCACACACATACACACAAACAAACACACACAAGCAAACACACAGACGTAGGCACCCACAGATAAAATGAAGCATATACGTGTATATGCATTTTTGGTTGGGACAAAGGTGGGGTAGGAGTGGAAGCCAGGGCGCTCAGCGGGAGGCTGGCAACCTCACAAGCGATGTAATTGCGGACATTTCCATACCAATACTACTACAAAATTATGCCTACACTCTCCTCCACTACCGCCGACCCCCTCCACTACCCCTGACCCATCCCCCCCACACGCCCCCAATCCTCGACACCCCCTCTCTCCCACTCAGGCAGCAATTCCCTCTCCCTACCCCCCCCTCACCTTGTTTAGGGACTTGATTATGCAATTTCATGACGATTGTAATTATTTATTTTGCAGCTATATTTTATAGGTTATTTTTTAGAAATTGGAGATTGTTCAATTCCCGTTTATTCATCAGATGCAGGGGTCGAGTGTATGTATGTACTGAACTATTGAAAGGGGCAGGATATCAAGTCTCAGCTCCTGGCCCCCGCCTCTTAACTGGTTATCACTGGCCTTACTCCTTGCTAGCCATACTAGTAGGATTTATCATATGTCTTATAGCCATGTATGTTAAGAATTCGCAAACGGGCGAAATTATTTACAAACATTATCTTTCAGTCCACAGCAGGATCTGAACCTACACGTAGCTTAAGTACCACGTACTTTGATGCAGAGTGTGTAGGTTCGACTCCTGCTGTGAACTGAGAGATTATGTTTGTAAACAATGTATGGAACAAGCCTCCATTACGTCTCATTTACGTCACTTCA
Source organism: Cherax destructor (assembly GCA_009830355.1). Lineage (NCBI taxonomy): Eukaryota > Metazoa > Arthropoda > Malacostraca > Decapoda > Parastacidae > Cherax > Cherax destructor. Next base: position 51,549 of record WNWK01007028.1, read on the forward strand.
CTGGCTACACTAAGACTAAAATTAATATGTTCTGTTTTCCCTGTGGCTGATCTGTCTTTAATTTCTAGCTTTGCTCTTGTGTACCTGGTTCTCACCTCTCAGTCCTGTTCTATCCATGCAGTCAAGATATCCGAGTCTCATGTACGTCGTAATTTCGTCTTCCCTTGTACATCTATAAGCAATTTCTATAGGGTTTAATTCTTTTCTTCCCTCTAACCTGATTTCTCTTAATTTCGAAACGACTGGTTTTTTCCCCTAGTTCCTCAATATGTTTTATTATATGTGACTTTTAGTTTTTATTCTTCATCGTCTAAAAGTAACCCGACATATACTGTGTTGATAAATGAACCTTCGCTGAGGCTTCCTGTGTATATTTTTTTTTTTTTTTTTTTATTATAAAAACCATAGTACATAATAAGAAAATCTTACAAAACTGCGCTTCACTATTGCTTCCAGAGCAACAAAATACAAAATAACCAGCAAACAGTGTCTACATTCTGTATATAACGAACAATAAAACCTGACCAACAATTATATACCTACATAATATTTATACTATATGCATTCTTTGAAAACATCCTTAATGATATACTGGCAGTGTAATCACACTAGAACAAAATGACTACTTGTTATGTTCTCACTATTTCATGAACCTCTAGATTGTTTAAATACAAATACATGATAGCCAAATGATTATTACAGAAATCTAAAACACCCCTCGGTACATCCATAATAATATAATGACTGTTATCTCACCAGTACAATATATGGCAACATATTAGCCTAAACCCTACAATCATCTCCAAGAGTGCCAATGACTATTTAACAGTAACACAAAATCTAACATTATACAATACAATAATCAAAGGATCATGTCATAGCGTTCATAAAGCCTATGTCCATGTAAAAAGAATGCATAAACCTCATTAAGCATACATACTTCCTTAATATTTTCAATGTGTCTTATTAATTAAGGAAACTGTGTACTCCTTAATATCACCTCTTAACAAGTGAAACTTTTACAATATTGATAGAAAAATTATCTTCTGAACTTTTGTGTTTCTCAACACATTAAAGCAATATAACATAATTTAATTACACCATTTGAAGGAACTAGCCAATGACAGTTCCTATATTAAGCATGATTTGAAAATTATAACTTCTCAATAACACATCCTCTCAACACTACCAAAACCCCCGCTGGCGTACTCCATTTAATTGAACATGTCCTTCGTCACGTCCTAATGTAGTATGGTCCATCCTGATACACACTTTCATCCTCCTATTCCTATGCTCCCCTTTCTCGTCAGTTGTCTTTACCCCAACTCTCAAAATCAGAGTATGTTAGTCTCCAGTCTTCCACCTTCCCCCAGGATCAAACAGCTAGACGTCTATATACACACGCAACAAATCTACCCCCACCCTACCTACTACTATCCCACATTGAATCCAGTCCATTCCCACACTACATTTAATCATCGTAATAATTTTTCCACTGTTAAAGATCTATACCCTCAGAAAAACTCGCTACCCATTTACCTCCATATAATATCCTGTTTCTACACATGGTCCTATACACGCTACCCGATAATGCTCTGACCCTACAGACCCCACGCACCTCCGCATTCCCACGATACGTGCAAAAATCCGCAACTACATACTTAATTGCCCGTCCTACTTCTTTCGGTGTTCCCTCCACATCAAAACTTAAGGCCCTCAAGAGCGAAAAATGTCCCCCCCCTCCCACCAACACAATAACCCTTGCAAGCCACAGCCTCACTACCTCTAACGATTCACAAAAGTAGACAGCATGATAGGCTGTCTCTTCATCCCCACACCACTGACATGCATTCGTACTCATCAACCCCATTCTATACAATGCCGTCCTAGACGCCAATATACCCAATAAAATCTATATACTACTTCCCTGACCCTTGGCCTGAAACGCATCTTTCTAAATTCCCCCAAATCCCCTCCAATTATAAACCGGAAATTGTTCCTGCCCCTGCACCACCCCTACCCTATCACTAACCCTCCCCAGCCTACCCACCTTTACCCTTTTAGGCTCCCTCGCTATCAACAACTGCCTTGCCATATCTTCACACACCCGCAATTCCTTCCCCTCCCACCACTTTCGTACATCCTCCATGACCCTCCCTACACGCAATCCCCGCACCCCCCCTTTTCTCAAAAACACTGTTTTACATACACAGCTTTCACCCTATTTTCCAAGGGAATAAGTCCCAACCCACCTTTTCGGACTTTCATCATAACGACCTCCTTTCTTAACCATGGCCTTCCATACCCCACACATACCTTAACACTTTCCTTTGTAATTCTCTTACCTCTTCCATCCTCAAAGGATACACGGCAGCCACATTCCACACCTTACTATATACAAGAGTATTCACCACCACCACCCTCTGTATTAGTGTTACATCTCCCGGCCTCCAGCCCTCATTCTACCCAGAGCCCTACCCACCACCTCCACAGAATTTACCTGCCTAGCCTCTTCCACATCCGCCATATATACTATTCCACAAATTTTAATCCTATCAACAACCTTCCATCCATACGCCTCTCCCAAGCCTCCTCCCACCCACATTCCCCTTCCAATAACTTAGATTTCGCACCATTGACCCTCATCCCTGTCGCTGCCCCAAAAAATCTCTATAATACGTCCCACGTTCGCCAACCCTTCTTCCCCACCCACTAGTACAGTTGTATCATCTACGTACCCCACTATTCCCACACCACAAGCCTCCCCTGTCCACTCTCTCCCACTCCTTCCTCTATTAACCTATAAAAGAATCTTGCAAACACGCGAATAGGATTTGTGACAATGGACACCCCTGTCTCAATCCCCTTTCCATCATCACCTGTCGTCCCAACTTCCCGTTCACCTGCACCTGCACCTTTGCTGAATTATACAAAGTCTCTACCCATGCGGCAATGTCCTCTCCATATCCCTGTCTTCTCAACATAATTCCCAACATTCGTCGATCCACACTGTCATACGCTTCCTTCCAATCAATTCCCAGAACACCCCGCCCTTCCTACTCTCAATAAAATCCTTGATACGACCATGTCCACATTCATACTTCTACCAGGTATACCGAACTGCCCCTGATGTATGACTTTGTCAAGCACCATTTCATCCTATTACCCAATATTTTTGCAAAATTTTATAATCCCCACACATGAGGGATAAGGCTCTATAATTTCCCAAGGTCCTCTTCTCCCTTTCTTCGGCACCAGAACAACCACCCCGTACTCTGCGTTTCACCCAACCGTCCCTTCTCTTTCATACAATTGAACAAAAGCACCAAACATTCTCGCAAGGTTTCCCAGTGTAATACGTAAAAGTCATTAGGTATTCCATCTATACCTGGTGCCTTTCCTAACGTTAAACTAGCCACAGCCTCCCCACCTCCTGCTCACTTATACTTCCACTTAAACTCTCACACTCCTCTTTTCCCACAGACACAGGATTCCTTCCTCAATAATCCCTCCCTCCCTACCCCTCTCTGTCCTCTCCGCTAATTTCCTCTCAAACCAAAAATCAGCATAATTGCTTATACCATCTGTCGTTCCTAACACTTGTCCCACGTTATAGCCACCTACCCTGTACACACTTCTACCCCCATTATCGTAGTACACCTCTGTCTGTCTCTGAACTGTCGCAACACGCAACCAGATGGTTTATCCCCCATAACGCCTCCTCAATGCCTCCCTGACTCTTATGTCGTCAAAGCGGTCATTTTGAATGTCCTTTAACCTACCCCTCAAGTCCCGTATTTCCCCAAACCTACTACCCCCAATAACATTCCTGCAGCTGACCCTCTAAATACTTCTGAAGACCAAACTTCCACCCAGCCTCCTCCTTACCTCTATTTCTGTAATATTCCCTTATTCTCGTCTTCGCACTTGTTTCCCACCATTCCAGAAAATCCTTCTCCCGTTCCCCTGCCCCTTCCTTCCATAATGACCCCACCATTCGGCAAATAATGTCCGCTCTTCCTCCCCCGCAGCAAACTTACATTCATCTTCCAAAACTATTGTACCTGCGTACCATTCCTCCCACGTCACCTCCACTATAACACCACGATGATCTGAAAACCAATATCTAACGTGCGAACCCTCCCCACTGTAACATCCTTTGTGACATACACTCGATCTAATCTGGCAGCATATCCTCTTCTCACGAAGGTATGCTCTACACCCCAACCACTCCCTTACCACATCTAATACCCCCACCTCCCTCAATAATGTAGCAAGACCCTAACTCATAACCTGCCCCTCTAGGTTCCACATCTTTTTCCTAATAATACAGTTCCAGTCACCACCCAACACCGTAATCATTGGCAGCCCTCTCAAATAAAAAGTCAAGACATCCCTCACAAACTCCTCCTTAACTCTACGATTACTGTCAGCAGGCATGTAAATACCTACAAAGCACACCCTTATGCCTCCCAACACTCCATCCACCCTCACTACTCTCCCCCTCCCTCCTCCCAAGCTAACAATCGGAAGGGGCTGGATTCTTTCACACCCACTGCCACCCCACCCTTTAACTTCCCGAGCTACCTGCAAATATTTGATACCCTTTAATCTCAAATCTCTACCACACCTGAAGTTATGCTCTTGTATAAAACACACGTCTATGTCATATCGTCTCAGTATAACCTCCATCCAACTACGCTTTACTCTTCAGCCCTAAGGCCATTTGCATTTATTGTTAAACACTGGAATACGCCAACGGGGCTTTCCCTGGGTTTCTGTGTTCTACCTGTGGCACTCTTTACTATACTACCTTTAGTCCTGTCTTGTCTCACACTATGTCCCCCCGCCTTTCCCTGATCTCCCACTGTCCCTTTCCCTGGCCCCTCCACCCATACCTTCTTGCCTGAACGCTGGCCAGGTGTTAGAACATCATCATCCGATGTTTCGCCAGCCCTCTTTCTAGATTTAACCCCAACCTCCATCTCATCCGTGCTCACTTCCTCTTCCCTATGCACAATGGCCTCCACCTCTCGCTTCTGTAGCCTGTCTGCCCCTTCCTCTAACACATTAACAGCTTGGATAAGCCTTTCCTCCTCTCCCTGCAATGTTCCGTTCGTTCCCGAGGCATCCACCTCCGAACCAGCCAGAAAAGTGCTTATCATCTCTTGCACTGGTTTCGGCAATTCCTCTTGTTGCACACCCTCCACCGTCCCATCAGTCTCTAGTACATGTTCCAACTCACCCACTGGCGAAGCACCCAGTGCTTCAGGGAGTGTCACACAACGGTCCTCCACTCCTTGCACTACATCTGCCCAACTGGCATTACCCATCTCCACCACATTCGCAGGTACAGGTTCCTCAAAGGGGCTTGTACCACAGGTACATTATGAGTCACCATTCTCGACGCCAGTGCTGCGGGGCACCCGCCGCCATATGATCGTATGCCCCACACATTCTGCAAGTCTTACGCTGTCCTGCGTAAGTGACAAACACTTGCGTCCTAAATTCGTCCAGCATGACATATGACGGTATGGGGCGTTTTAAGGTCATTTTTAAAGTGTAAGAGCCCTCAGGCAATCCTTCATAAATTCCGTCCGTCCAACGCCCCATTGTTGTCGTGTGCACTACACCATATTGTTGAAATACTTCACTTAGGTCCACTCCTAAGGTCTCGAATGGCACGTTTCTCACACGAATATAAGTATAGTAGGCCGAAACATCCCTTAGCCTGACCTCTAATCCAGTGTTGACGATGATACATTCCTCCTGGTAGCGTTCCACTATCTTCTCATACGCCTCTGCTGTGTTGAATTTCACAAAAATTCTCCTCGAGCCATTCAAGGCAACTCCGTAAAGGTCATCGTTGATAACACCAAAGGTGTCACGGATAATCGCTGGCAGCAAAACAGAAGCATTTACTGGGTAGATAGCTCCCTGTAGTAACTCAATACACACTGTGTTGCGTCTCCTCCTCATACTGGTCGCCATCTTGCCGAAAAACGGAAGTTGCGCCAAGACTAGGTCAGGAGCTACTGCGCCGCACAACCTCTCAGCCCGAGAGCGAAGAGGTCAATGTCCTGTGTATATTAGTTGATAAATGAACCTTCGCTGAGGCTTCCTGTGTACTGTATATTAGTTGATAAATGAACCTTCGCTGAGGCTTCTCAAGTTTACATGTGATACGACAGCAGAATTAATTTGGTTGATGAGAGTCTTATGGTTTGCTAAGGGTATTTTCCATTTTCTTCGGGTTATAAATATAATAAATCCCAAAGGGAGACAAAAAAAATCCTTAGGGACTCCAGGTGACCTCCCCTGAATCCCTCATAGGCCCATGAAAAATAAAATGTTTCAGATTCAAAATATATAAAATATAGACATAAACCAATCACTATTTCATATGTTTTATGGCTTGAGGAATCAGATTTCACCACTAACATTAGGATAATATTACAGACTATTCGCAGGTAAGCCCGTTGAAGGTCTTGCAGCAGTGCATACAGTGATGACAGGCACCTGCCCGGGGTTGAAGTAGGCTGTGTTCTTGATATCCACCTGAATGACATGTACGATCATTTCTGAGTCACTTGATAATTGTTTAAAGGCCTCGTTTACAAGTTCGCCATGATGTGTAACAAACACAGAAGCCACCTTTTTTTTTTCTCTCTTCAATCTTCTTCCTTCGAGATCTCTTCGGCAAGAATATTGTATTCGTAGTAGTGCTTACTGAAAATTCTTAACGTGGATCATTCAGTCTGGCAGAAAGTTGAAGAATTATTGTGTATTCATCGGGAAAGGGTTATTTTAATTAAGAAAATTACGTGACTAATATTGATACCCTGATTGAGTAAATTAGGTCAAGTTTGTCCCTGGATGCGACCCGCATCAGTCGACTAACACCCAGGTACCTGGTAAATTAGACACATATGCAACACTTGGGTATCTTTATTGAAGAAACGTTTCGCCACACAGTGGCTTCATCAGTCCATATAAAGGACACTTCCTACGACTGCTGCACCTCTCCTGCCTACAGTATATAATAATAATAATAATAATAATAATAATAATAATAATATCTTTATTTTACTACATACTACTAGTACATAGAAAGTCCCTTGTTATGCTGAGCATTTCGAGCAAATTAGTTCAGTGTCCCAGGATGCGACTCACACCAGTCGACTAACACCCAGATACCCATTTTACTGATGGGGAACATAGACAACAGGTGTAAAGAAACACGCCCAATGTTTCTACCCTGGCTGGGAATCGAACCCAGGCCCTCGTTGTGTGAAGCGAGAGCTTTAGCCACCAGGCTACCAGAGCCCCAAAGCTACCCATATAAGCTACCTCTTCGCAGATATGCTTATTCTATTCAAGATTGATGGACTGACAACATCGACTCAAGGTTGAGGGACTGACCACCTCAAACTCCTCCTGTTCTTCACGATTCTCCTTTGTATGGACTGATGAAGCCACTGTGTGGCGAAACGTTTCCTCAATAAAGATACCCAAGTGTTGCATATGTGTCTAATTTACCAACTCGTCGGTTCTCTGAACCATTCATCTACACCCAGGTACCTATTTTACTGATAGGTGAACATGGACAACAGGTGTCTTTAAGAAAACACGTCCTAATGTTGCCATCCGTACTACCGGGGATCGACCCCTGGACCTCAGTGTGTGAGCTGAGCTACTGGACGCCCATGAATCAGTAAGTTTATTTAGGCACAGGTACCCATAAGTACATTTATCATACATAGTGTAAACTAACTAGGATAACCCCGAAAAAGTCAGACAACGTGACTTATTTACATTGGGTTTCTTTGAATTAATGTCTTTTAAAAAGTTACTTCTTCTTCATATGTTATACGTCCTTTCAGAAATTTTGAAAGTGAGAAAAGAAACTTTTAATACAAATGTAAACACAGAAACTCACAATTCCTACAAAAGGTACAAACAAGGAAGGCAACCTAGCGAAATACTGTACTTGACAGGCAATTTCATGACCCGTTGGCGGATAGTCAAATTTTATGGTAGAAATTCATAATGTCATAACATTTCTGCAATCTTAGTGCCAGAGTAGAAGACATTACTAAAGGGCTAGAGAAGGTATGCGAATATGCTGGCAATATAACTCGCTTTATAGGCCATCTAGATACAAACGATGTAATAAACACAAGAGCTAAGATGTGTTACAGAAGTTCACAAGAATTATTCAATGTCTGAAAGTTAATACAAACTATATTATACTTCAGGAGTTCTACAATGATTCGCAAGAGTAGAAAAGGTCGTTCAGCAAGGCCTTCGAATTAGATATTCATTTTAAAAACTCTTTCCTTACTGTAATGAATAGCCTACAAAAAAATATGGCGTAAATTTTTTAAACCATCACCATATATTCCACAACGATCATTTTTATTAAAATAAATAAATATGTGCAATACATTTTAGTATATTTCTGAAAGATGCTACCAAAAAAAAATTGGACAAAAAACATTTTAGCTAAGAAAATTCTAACAAATTAGCCGTAATATTGCAACTCACTTCTTGTCTGGTATAAAATTTAAAGTCATACCGATTCCATTATGTCGTTAATTTTTTTTTATCAAGCTGCACAAATAATCAACATTCTAAATATAACTTAAATCTTTCTTCAACATGTAAAAAGAATTTTTAAAAACATTTGGCTAGTCCTTGAAATCTTCTTGTCAGTAGTGATTAAAAACTTAAATTGACGATTGATTTCCAAGTTAAATTATACTTGAATCTAATATTAAAAACTCGATAAATTATTAAATATTCAGTGAAATAAAGAATACCTAATTACTATAATAATTCACAGGTCTACTGCTCAGTAAGCACAAATTGTGATGTAAAATAGTGAAAATAAGCGAGAAGGAATTATAGTGAGAGATTTTAATTTACCAATTTGTACATGAAGTTGTTAGTGTGTGCGACTTACCAAGTTGTTAGTGTGTGCGACTTACCAAGTTGTTAGTGTGCATTACCGTTTTAGTGTGGGCAAAGTTGTTAGTGTGTGCGACTTACCAAGTTGTTAGCGTGTGCGACTTACCAAGTTGTTAGCGTGTGCGACTTACCAAGTTGTTAGCGTGTGCGACTTACCAAGTTGTTAGTGTGACTTACCAAGTTGTTAGTGTGTGCGACTTACCAAGTTGTTTGAAGAGCCAAAACTGAAGATAAATATGTACTTAGTTATAACCACCAATGTGGAATTAATAACTTAGAGTGAAAAATGTTCAACGTCCTTACTAGAATACTCTACCGTGATGCGTCCTTCCTTGCTGCGTCCTTCCTGCTGCGTCCTTCCTTGTTGCGTCCTTCCTGACTGTGTCCTTCCTTGCTGCTTCCTTCCTTGTTGCGTCCTTCCTTGTTGCCTCCTATCTTGTTGCTTCCTTCCTTACCGTGTCCTTCCTTGCTGCTTCCTTCCTTGTTACGTCCTTCCTTGTTGCTTCCTTCCTTGCTGCGTCCTTCCTTGTTGCGTCCTTCCTTGTTGCTTCCTTCCTTGTTACGTCCTTCCTTGTTGCTTCCTTCCTTGCTGCGTCCTTCCTTGTTGCGTCCTTTCTTGCTGCTTCCTTGTTGCGTCCTTCCTTGTTGATTCCTTCCTTGAGGCCTCCTTCCTTGCTCCTCTTTCCTTGCTGCCTCTTTCCTTGCTGCCTCCTTCCTTGCTATCCTCTTCCTTGCTGCATCTTTCGTTGCTGCCTTCTTTCTTGCTGCCTCCTTCCTTGCTGCCTTCTCCTACTCCTCTTCCTTGCTGCCTTCTTCCTTGCTGCCTTCTTCCTTGCTGCCTCCTTCCTTGCTGCCTTCTTCCTTACTGCCTTCTTCCTTACTGCCTTCTTCCTTGCTGCCTTCTTCCTTGCTGCCTTCTTCCTTACTGCCTTCTTCCTTGCTGCCTTCTTCCTTACTGCCTTCTTCCTTACTGCCTTCTTCCTTGCTCCTTCCTTACTGCTTCTTCCTTCTGCTTTTCCTTCGCCTTCTTCCTTGCTGCTCCTTCCTTGTGCCTTCCTTGTCTTCCTTGCTGCCTCCTTTCCCTTGTCTCTTCTGCCTTCTTCTTGCCTTCTTGCTCCTCCTTCCTTGCTGCCTTCTTCCTTACTGCCTTCTTCCTTACTGCCTTCTTCCTTGCTGCCTCCTTCCTTGCTGCCTTCTTCCTTGCTGACTCCTTCTTTGCTGCCTATTATTATTGGATTTACTGCTGAAGTTATGAAAGGTAAGACAAACTGACTCTATGAAAACAGAGGAGTGCTTCAAGTACGACCATCTTGTAAATCACAGGAAGAGAAGGAGGAGGAGGTGGAGGAGGAGGAGAAGGGTGAGGAGGAGGAAGAGGAGTAGGAGGAGGATAAGGATGAGGAGGAGGAAGTAGAAGAAAAGTAGGAGGAGTGGGAGGAGGAAGCTGAAGAGGAGGTAGAAGAGGGAGAAATGGAGAATTAGGAATAGGAGAAGGATGAAGAATAAAGGGAGGTGCAAGATGATTAGGAATAAAAAGTTAAAAAAAAACGTGGAGGAAACTAATGAATTGAAGAGTAATGATAAGTAACTGATAGGAAAACGAAGAGGGGATTACGAAGGAGGGAGAAGTGTAAACAAAAGGGGTTAGAAAATAATAAAGTCAAGAGGCATTTTCCGTTGGTGAATTGTAAATCTCAAAAATATTCAGCCATTTACACACAAAAAAAAAACTTTTTAATCGGGACGTATCTAAAACACTGAGAGACCCGAAGAGTCCAAGAACTTGAGATATGACCGAGAAGTTGATTTTTTTCCAGAATCCAAGAATCCCAGTCCAGAAGCCTTGAAGATCTCAGTCTTCCGCTTGTGGTCCTGGAAATCCTCTTAACAAATTCATAGGTTTTCACCAGGGGATTATAAAAAACAATGTTAGGTTAGGTTAAGTAAGGTTGGTCAGGACACAGGACAAGTGTTTCCTGACGCGGGTGTTAGTCGGATGATGACCATCATTGGAGCTTCTGGTCATATGACCGAGGCCTTCCGCTGGCTTACCCCTCCACCCCCTTTAAAAATTAGTCATAGTTATAACCAGAATTACCGACAAAATGTCACACAGATGCAACTAGTGTGACATTTTATTGTGGCAACGTTTCGCTCACCAGGAGCTTTCTCCAGTCGAAACAACAATTGTAATGCATCTACATATATGTTTTCGACCACAAGGCATTCATTATTTACACTATTAAACTTTAAGGCATCAAAGTTTAAAAAGCGTTTTCCTGTGACTCGAAAAAAAAAGTTATGAACTGAAGGGAATTTTTTAGAGCATCTCCAGTCAGTAATCGCTAACCAAATATTCTTCCTTTCCATAGTCAGTTACAATGGATAAACTCTGCCTTGTCTGCCAAGAAAATACGGAACTGAAGATCAGTGGATAATTAGGGTTTAAGGACACTGGAGCAGTGTAGCCAAGCGGGTAATGAGGGACTCCATGAGATATGGCAAGACCTGAGTAGACCTCTGCAACAACATATCACCTTCAGGAAGAACTATACGAAGCATTCAACAGGAGATGCTCATTCATTATAGCGACTTTCTTTGTGCTTAGCAATACTTCATTACATGTAAACTACAGTTTGTATACTACATAAACAAATAAAATTTTGATTTGATATGAAGAGGAAACAGGAAGAAGAGACAGATAAGAACTCCGCCAAGATCACTCGAGAACTTCGATATATAATATCAAAGAAAACTGTATAGTTCTAAGTCCATCGTCCAAGTCGAAAAAAAATAAGGAAAAAGAATCATCAAGTTCTGCTGAAACTTAAGATTATTGAACAATGTGTTAAAAACCTGATACAGTACAGAGATGCGTGGTGTTCAGGGATTATATTGTGTATACAGTTCTCTCGATGTAGTGACTGGCTAAGGTGTTAGCAGGATTATACTGGCAACGATGTAACAGGAGACTCCATTCTTATGCTTCAGCTTCATATGTTCCAGACCATGGAGCTGAACTCTTCTCCAGGCTGAGGGACTGACCACCTTGTTCCAGACCATGGAGCTGAACTCTTCTCCAGGCTGAGGGACTGACCACCTTGTTCCAGACCATGGAGCTGAACTCTTCTCCAGGCTGAGGGACTGACCACCTCAAATACTATTTCTCCAAGGTTGAGGGACTGACCACATCATCTTCATTTCACTACTACACCTACTGTCTCTGTATTTGACTAAAGAAACCTACTGTGTAGGCTAAACGTTTCAGCCATAAAAATACCCAAAATGCTTCACATGTATCTTAATCATCAATTGGCGGTATTTTAGACCAATGTCTAATGTTTATCATTTTCCACTGTTTAAGATCTATTATTAATCATTATTGAATTGCATCTCATAAGACAAAAGATTATTGTTCTCTACTGAAATGGGATAATTAATTTACATTAATATCATTAAATGTGAAATTATATTTACCCCCTGTATTGATAACATTATGGTTAATCAGTAAGTTTGTCTGGAAATGTTGTCATATTGTTTATAATGAAAACCGACTCAGGTCAAAGTTGTCTCAACATACCAATGAAAAAATTTAATTTAATTTCTATTTAGGCTCTTACTACACCTTAACTGTATTGCTGACAAATTCATAGTTACTTAAATCTAGTTTCCTTAATTGAAACATAATAAAACTGAACAGGTGTTAGTTAAAGCCAAGAGCTAGAGACTGACTCTTACTGTGTCTCGAGTCAAGGGTAGCACTTCTTAAATTAGTTTTTGTCTTCGACTCTTTTATAGGTTTAAAACACCCAGACAAGATGACACTCCTTGTTTACCACGTTAATTTCTTTGTGTATAATCACCGGGAGCTGAGGAATAGTCATTAATGGTTGGAATGTCGACTAATTTAGGTAGTCCCCTGGCAGCTCACATGAGCTTAAATTCCACTGACTTATACAAAATACTCTGCCCCCCCAGGACACTAATCCTCTTTATTTTTAAACATATGACACGGAATATACGCATAAAGAGCATATATTCTAGGCTGAACAACGCCATATACTGAGGTGAGCCTAAATGTATTTGTAGAAATGATCCTGTTTATTAAGTTTTATGAATACTGATGCATTTATATGAGGAGTCTCTAACTGCGGCCCGCCGCAAGATTTTACGTGGCCCACAGTAACTTGAAATATTTATAAATAGTAAATCTAATAAATTCTCATTTTCAGTCACTTAAGGTTCAAGTTTGTAAGAATTTAAATATCAAAATTTGTTCAAATTTTATTTCTAATCTTTTCATTTTTTAGATACACACTTCAGGAAAATAACAGTGCAGAGTGAGTGTCGCAAGTTTACTGAAGAATGAGAGGTAAAGTACTTCTATGTACCAGCAGGTGATGAAGTCTTGTGTGTCGTGTGCCACGAAACTGTTGTTGTTTTGAAGGAGTACAATGTACGTCGACACTGTGAGACCAAACATAAACAAAGTTATTCCCATTCACAGCAACACAGCGTTCACAAAAAATGAATCAGTGCAACACAGGATGCTTTCCCAACAAGGTGTTTTATGCAGAAGAGATGTGAAAATGAAGCTTTAACCAGGTCCAGTTACACAGTGGCTTATATGTTAGCTAAAAGAGTAAATCATAGACGGAGATCTGATCAAAGAGTGTATGATGGAAACAGTGGCAGAGTTATGACCAGAAAAAAACAAATCTGCTCAAAATCCTCAGTTTTGCTCCAAATGCTGTTGATCGTAGACTTGAGGATATAAGAAGCAATGTATTTCATCAAGTTGAAGACAAAGCAAGAAATTTTCAGTTTTATTTTCTCGCACTTAATGAATCGAACGATGTGAGTGATACACCACAACTCTGGTATTCATCCGTAGCGTCGACAATGAATTTAATGTCACACAGGAATTATCATCCAATTTTGTTAAATGCAATAAAACAAAAACAAAATGCGCACTGCTACACAAACAATGTGGAGCAGTGCTTGTGATCCGCCATCCTTACGGGCTACACATTTTTCACTGCTCTCCAAACATCACTAGCCCTAGGAAAACCAAAAATGCTGTTTATCTGCCCCATAAAGATTCTTACTCAAGTCTTGCATGAATATTAATAACCTTGAATGGTGTGTTTTCCTGAGTGATTGGAAGCTGCACTTGACTTTGCCCTCACTACCCTCCTTCCCCCACCTCGCCTTTCCCCTCACTACCCTCCTTCCCCTACCTCGCCTTTCCCCTCACTACCCTCCTTCCCCCACCTCGCCTTGGTTAAATTATCTCCACACTGGAGCACAAAACACTGGTCTACCTGACCTTAGTCATCCTCACCCCACATCCCACACACCTAACCCACGTTCCTTCCCACACAATCATATTCATACCTCATCCCACACCTTCATTCCTACACCTCAGCCCAACCTCATACCCATACCTCAAACCCACTCCTTCATACCCATACCTCAGCCCACACCTCATACCCACACCACAGCCCACACCTTCATTCACACACCTTATACCCACACCTTAGTCCACACCTTTCTACCCACACCTCAGCCCACACATCAGCCCACATCTTCATACTCACAATTCAGCCCACACCTTCCTACCCACATCTCAACCCACACCTTCATACCCACACCTCAGCCCACACCTTCCTACCCACACCTCAGCCCACACCTCCATACTCACACCTCAGCATACACCTCCATACCCACACCTCAGCCCTCATCTTCATATCCATACCTCAGCCCACACCTTCCTACCCACACCTCCATACACACACCTCAGCCCACACCTCCATACACACACCTCCATACCCACACCTCCATACCCACACCTCAGCCCACACCTCCATACTCACACCTCAGCCCACATCTTCATACTCACACCTCAGCTCACACCTTCCTACCCACACCTCCATACCCACACCTCAGCCCACACCTCCATACCCACACCTCAGCCCACACCTCCATACCCACACCTCAGCCCACATCTTCATACCCACACCTCAGACCACACCTTCCTACCCACACCTCCATACCCACACCTCAGCCCACACCTCCATACCCACACCTCAGCCCACACCTCCATACCCACACCTCAGCCCAACACCCACATAGCACTAACCTAGTTCCTTAAACATTGATCAATAACTTAGTGTTAAAGCGTATGATTCACAACCGAATGCACCTGGGTTCATCTACCGGGCGGGTGGAGACGTGGAGTTGGATCCCTTTAAACAGTTGTTGTGACTCAAGGCTTTGAGCAGGACCGAAACGTCTCCATCTTAAATAACACACACACACTGCTCCCCCTTCTTACCTTCTTGGATGGCTCGGAACCTCCATCTTTCTTCTTACTTTGTCTTCTGTTTCTTCTTCTTTCCCTTTTCTTTATTCTCATCTTTCATCGTTTTCTTCTTGTTTCTTGTTTTTTCCCTGTTCTTTTCTTCTTATTTTCCTCTTCTTTTTCTTTCTTCTTTTGTCTTCTTCTTCTCTACGTTTTTCTTCCAGCGTCCGTCAACGCACGACCTCACAACTAACAGTTCACCTCGTGTACTGACCCTGCACGACCTCACAACTAACAGTATAAGTCGTGTACTTTCCCTGCACGACCTCACAACTAACAGTATAAGTCGTGTACTGACCCTGCACGACCTCACAACTAACAGTTCACCTCGTGTACTGACCCAGCACGACCTCACAACTAACAGTATAAGTCGTGTACTGACCCTGCACGACCTCACAATTAACAGTTCACCTCGTGTATTGACCCTGCACGACCTCACAACTAACAGTTCACCTCGTGTACTGACCCTGCACGACCTCACAACTAACAGTTCACCTCGTGTATTGACCCTGCACGACCTCACAACTAACAGTTCACCTCGTGTACTGACCCTGCACGACCTCACAACAGTTCACCTCGTGTATTGACCCTGCACGACCTCACAACTAACAGTTCACCTCGTGTACTGACCCTGCACGACCTCACAATTAACAGTTCACCTCGTGTATTGACCCTGCACGACCTCACAACTAACAGTTCACCTCGTGTACTGACCCTGCACGACCTCACAACTAACAGTTCACCTCGTGTATTCACCCTGCACGACCTCACAACTAACAGTTCACCTCGTGTACTGACCCTGCACGACCTCACAACTAACAGTATACCTCGGTTATTGACCCTGTACGACCTCACAATTAACAGTTTACCTCGTGTATTGACCCTGCACGACCTCACAACTAACAGTTTACCTCGTGTACTGACCCTGCACGACCTCACAACTAACAGTATACCTCGTGTACTGACCCTGCACGACCTCACAACTAACAGTATACCTCGTGTATTGACCCTGCACGACCTCACAACTAACAGTTTACCTCGTGTACTGACCCTGCACGACCTCACAACTAACAGTATACCTCGTGTACTGACCCTGCACGACCTCACAACTAACAGTTTACCTCGTGTACTGACCCAGCACGACCTCACAACTAACAGTATACCTCGTGTACTGACCCTGCACGACCTCACAACTAACAGTTTACCTCGTGTACTGACCCTGCACGACCTCACAACTAACAGTTTACCTCGTGTACTGACCCAGCACGACCTCACAACTAACAGTTTACCTCGTGTACTGACCCAGCACGACCTCACAACTAACAGTATACCTCGTGTACTGACCCTGCACGACCTCACAACTAACAGTATACCTCGTGTACTGACCAGAATCAAGTATTTTACTTCCTTCTTCATCTGGCTCCTCAGCTGGTAAACACGATGCAAAATGCCAGCTCCTCCAAGTTTCTTTTTCAGGGGTGACTGGCTGCGGCTGCGGCTGCTGCGGCTGCGGCCACCGCCGCCGCCTCTAAGATGCAGATTACTTAAAGCTTTATTTTTCCCGTGAGGGAAGGAAGAGGAAGGAGAAAAAGAAGAGAGAGGAGGAAGAGGAGGAGAGTCAGTCATACTCTTCATCGCTTTTCCCGAGTCTTATGAAATATTCACCACCATTGCTTTTGATGGGAGATATTATCCAGGCTGGAGAAGACTCAAAGAAGGTATCTAGCAGACTCGAAATTCCACTCCACCTTAGCGGCAGAAATTTCTCCCAAATAAAGACCACAGATGGTGCTCGGCAGGTGGAAGTTACCTGCTGCTGCCGGAGACGCGATCTCTACTGACTCATCCAGAGATCGAATATAGAAAGGGAAATTTGTATATTGTAAGCTTGAGAAGTAGTAAAGAAAGGTAGAGGAGGTGAGACAAGGTATTATCTTTAACATTCTAATTCAATAAACATTTCCCCTAAGTTCAGATCTTTCACCCATCTCAGTATTAATATTTACAAACAAACTTCTCTCTAGTTATAAAATAATAATTAATAATAATAATATTTATCTTTATTTCTACAAGTACATGATACAACTTATAAAGACCATACCTGGAGTTTACCTGGAGAGAATTCCAGGGGTCAACGCCCCCGCGGCCCGGTCTGTGACCAGGCCTCATGTTGGACCAGAGCCTGATCAACCAGGCTGTTATTGCTGGCCGCACGCAGTCCAACGTACGAACCACAGCCTGGCTGGTCAGGTACCGACTTTAGGTGCCTGTCCAGTGCCTGCTTGAAGACAGCCAGGGGTTTGTTGGTAATCCCCTTATGTATGCTGGAGGCAGTTGAACAATCATGGGCCCCTGACACTTATTGTGTTGTCCCTCAACGTGCTAGTGGCACCCCTGCTTTTCATTGGGGGGATGTTACATCGCCTGCCGAGTCTTTTCCTTTCGTAGGGAGTGACATCAGTGACATACTATATACAAAGTCTCTGGTTATGTAGAGCATTCCGCTAAATTCAGTTTAATTTTGTCCTCAGAAAGCGACCCACACCAGTCGGCTAACACCCTGGTACCTACTTACTGCTAGGTGCACAGGGATAGCAGGTATCTTCGGGAAACACACCCTAATGTTTCCACCCGTACCGGGGATCGAGCCACGGACCTCAGTGTGTGAGCTGAATATCCTCAATCCTTATGTCTATCTTTATATCTTCGACTGGAAATATTCATCTGGTATTCAGCTGAAGCATTTCAACTCATCTATCATCAAGCTGTCAATCTCAAGCTGTCTTCCATAGCTTCACATGACATTGGTGCCTTGTGCTCCTCTTGTTAAATCCTTTCATACATGTACTCTCAATACTCGTCTTTAGTATTCATTGTATTACCAACTGGCATCTACAAATCTAAAAACAAAAAATCGTTATTTAAAATGTTGAGGGGAAAAAAAGTACAAGGTTACCAACTGAATACTTTATAAAGTTCTGGAACAATTTAAATAATATTATTTAGCCTTTGTGGTTTGAACAATGGGTGTTGTGGTGGTCTGGGAGAGTACATGATGGTGTTATAGTGGCCTGGGAGAGTACAGGATGGTGTTGTGGTGGTCTGGGAGAGTACATGATGGTGTTGTAGTGGTCTGGGAGAGTAGAGGATGGTGTTGTGGTGGTCTGGGAGAGTACAGGATGGTGTTGTGGTAGTCTGGGAGAGTACATAATGGTGTTGTGGTGGTCTGGGAGAGTACAGGATGGTGTTGTGGTGGTCTGGGAGAGTACAGGATGGTGTTGTGGTGGTCTGGGAGAGTACATGATGGTGTTGTGGTGGTCTGGGAGAGTACAGGATGGTGTTGTGGTGGTCTGGGAGAGTACAGGATGGTGTTGTGGTGGTCTGGGAGAGTACATGATGGTGTTGTAGTGGTCTGGGAGAGTACAGGATGGTGTTGTGGTGGTCTGGGAGAGTACAGGATGGTGTTGTGGTGGTCTGGGAGAGTACAGGATGGTGTTGTGGTGGTCTGGGAGAGTAGAGGATGGTGTTGTGGTGGTCTGGGAGAGTACAGGATGGTGTTGTGGTGGTCTGGGAGAGTACAGGATGGTGTTGTGGTGGTCTGGGAGAGTACAGGATGGTGTTGTGGTGGTCTGGGAGAGTACAGGATGGTGTTGTGGTGATCTGGGAGAGTACAGGATGGTGTTGTGGTGGTCTGGGAGAGTACAGGATGGTGTTGTGGTGGTCTGGGAGAGTACAGGATGGTGTTGTGGTGGTCTGGGAGAGTACAGGATCAGTGTTATAATTTAACACTTAAGACAGTCTGCTAGGTAAAGTTCAAGTTCTGAGACCTTCACTTCTATGACATAGATACCCTGGTTCAAGGAACCTATGTAGTGGTGAATCAGACACTTGTGTAACACTTGGGTATCTTTATTGTGGAGACGTTTCGCTAGCCAGTGGCTTCATCAGTCGAAAATAAGAAGAAATTTGAGGTAATCAGTACATCAGCTTGGAGTCGATTTATACTCTCTGTCTGTCTGTCTGTCTGTCTGTCTGTCTGTCTGTCTGTCTGTCTCTCTCTCTCTCTCTCTCTCTCTCTCTCTCTCTCTCTCTCTCTCTCTCTCTCTCTCTCTCTCTCTCTCTCTCTCTCTCTCTCTCTCTCTCTCCCTCTTTCATTGGTTTCATTTTCATTTTACAAACG
Organism: Cherax destructor; assembly: GCA_009830355.1. NCBI lineage: Eukaryota > Metazoa > Arthropoda > Malacostraca > Decapoda > Parastacidae > Cherax > Cherax destructor. The sequence continues at coordinate 71,063 of WNWK01007028.1, forward strand.
AAATATCCATACATTCTCCCAGTCCTTGGGCACCTTCTCATCTTCCACCAATAAAGTAAACAAATGCACCAGTCTTTTTCAAAAGTACATTCCCATCCAGAAGAGGAGGATTTTGAGGTCCTTTGCACCCCCATCCCCTACGTTTTTCCCTTCACTGCTGTCAGCTGTGTTAGTGGAAATTAAATTTTAAGGATGAAGTCAGACATACGATTGGTTGCATGATTTTTCAGTCAGATGTAATTCAATTACTGGACGATCTGAGGAAGTTATCGAAACATTGTGTAAACCCTCAGGCCCCTGTACCTCAATGCACGGGATTGGAATAGTGCAGAGTGCGGCATAAGTTCGTAATGCAGATAAATATCCGCATTCAGGATCTGAAACGAATCAGGAGAGGATTTCACAAGTCATCACAAGGAAATTAACCTCGCAATTCCTTCAATAAAAATGGCAAATCAAGACATACACAGATCAAATCGAATTCAGAGCGTCCATAGAGAAGCTCAACTTCGAAGCTAAACTGAAGAGGCATTCTCTTGTTATCTCAGAGAGACCTACATGGTGGAAAAAAAAGGAAAACTGTATCCTCATTAGGCTTAAAAACGTCCGAAAAAATAAGATTTTTCATTTTTTTACTTTTCTTTCCTCAATGATATATTATTTCAAAAGCTCTACGGTCTTGTAAGAAAAAATATAATATTTTTTTTAGAAAATCCGATATATAAAATTGCTTAAAAATGGCATTTTGGCTCTAACACAAGTCAAAATTAATACAAAAACAATTCCACTTAATTAAGATGCATTGACGTTTAGGATACAAAGCCGAGCAGAAGAGACTTTTTCTAATTATCACACGGCAATTTTTTTTTTAAGTTGCAAATTGAAATTTACGAAACTCAAAATGAACGCCAAGTTTTCTTTTAATAAAGCCCACCAACGGTGAGAGTTTGAAGCCGATCAGGGAAGGCATTCTCCAGTAATTCATCTGATTTCAGTGATTCAATTTTTTTTTTTAAATTTCAGAAAAAAAATCAAATTTGTAACTACTCAGACTAAACGTGTGTGGTTTGAGTCTTATAGGATACATCATTAATATTTTGAAGGTGACCAGAGGAAACATCTTTTAATTATTGAAAATAAATAAATATCACTATTTGTTAAGGAAAATTGTCATTTTTGGACTAATGGAACCCAATAACATCATGAACTCTGTGTTTAAAAAACCTCTGGTGAAAATTTGAAACCGATCAGATGAGTCATTCTCAAGTTATGACCCGGATTCCAACGATTCTAATTTGCCGTGAAATTCATCAACTATTAAATTTTTAAGATCTTCAGAAAAGTAAACCGATTTTTTTTAACGTGATATAAAGGGAATAAAAATGTTTCCCTATTTTACACATAAAATGGTCAAATTTGCTCCTATACTCTTGAAGTTCACTCTCCACCATGAAGCTCTGGGTGAGTGAAGCATTGCTTGAAGCTCTGGGTGAGTGAAGCATTGCATGAAGCTCTGGGTGAGTGAAGCATTGCATGAAGCTCTGAGTGAGTGAAGCATTGCATGAAGCTCTATGTGAGTTAAACAACTGTGGTCACAGGACAAGTGCAAAAGCCAATTTTCCCGAGAATCTGGCCCTACTTACCGTACACAAGCATTGAAAACTTGAAGAAAATCAGATGAGGCCTTTTCGAGTTATGAGTGAAATAAATACGAAAAGTTGGAGGAAGGTAAAAATCTTTAGTAATTTAAAGATGTGTCTTAGAAGGTACGTAATAATAAATACCTAAAAGTATGAGAACAAGTTAAAAAATGAATCTTGATTACAGAATTGAAACAATTTGTGTAATATGCAAGAAAATATTTGTGGTCGCTCGACCACAAGCTGTCAGACTTTGCATATAGACCCTCGACTGATGGTTAACAAACAATTAACTATAGAGGGAGTCCCTCTAGAGTCCCTCAGTAGTCGTGGCTTACCTCTCTTATCACTGAGTCCGTCACTCGTCCCACATGTTTTAAGTCTTATTCCCTTCAATCTATGCTTCTTACATCTTTTGAATGATAGATTGAAACGGATACAATAGCATCTCCTCCTATGAGATCTTATTCCTTCCTTCCCTATGATGCGTGAAATCATCTGGACCAAACAATGGTCCAGTGGGTTAGAGCGTCGTGAATTTTCGCTCTCTTCCCACGAGGCGGCCTAAAACTACACGGGTTCGATCCCCCGGCTAGCCGCAGCTTGTTATTAATATATATATATATATATATATATATATATATATATATATATATATATATATATATATATATATATATATATATATATATATATATATATATATCACACACACACATTTCTGAAGTTGCGTTATTTTCGAGGCTGTTTGACTGTGTTCTTCAGTGGCTCCAGGCGATGCTCTCAGTCTACTGTCTCTGGCTGTCCACACGTACAGATACAGACACCACACGTACAGATACAGACACCACACGTACAGATACAGACACCACACGTACAGACACAGACACCACACGTACAGATACAGACACCACACGTACAGATACAGACACCACACGTACAGATACAGACACCACACGTACAGATACAGACACCACACGTACAGATACTCGGAAGGAGAGAAACAGGCAGCCAGTCAGATCAATTCTTTATTCACGTTTCATTTTCAAACTCCATCAAACATATTTCCAATCAACACAATTGAGCTTTCTTCAAACACATCGACTCGGCGTTTTGTTTGCAATAAACACACACAATTACCTTACGACCCTCTTGTGGTCTAACAAATTCGCATCGCCGACGAGCGGAGCGGGGGATTGGAACGCACTTGGGCGGCTTCAAGAGCCTAGACACGGCCCTTTCATTTGCCTGATGAACCCTCTGTTTGTCTTCATGTCGGGGCGTCTCACTTTCATATCTAAACACAAATATTCCATTAGTTTATTGGTCAGTCTCAGTGAATGATCGTCGCTGATGATTATTTTAATGAATGAAAGGCAGTCCAAAAATCCACAGACTAATTAAAAATGTAAATGTCTGAATACTTCGCTGGGCTCGATTTTCTCATTTACTTTTCATTAATCTACTTAATATGTGAATGAGTGAGGATTTTATTATTACTTCAGAGATCATCTTAATTATTTAACTTGATATGTTTCGGTCGCTTCTGCTTCCAAGGATGGATTTCCTTTTGCCTAATAAACCCTAACCCAACACATTTCTTGAGAGGAGGAACTTTTAGAATCAGTCATAGGTTAAACCTTTTTCCTTCTTTCTTCTTCTTAACCAATGCCTTAATTAATGAGTTTTAGGAGCATGTGAACCATAGAAAGGAGTGTGGATGTGGACTGAGCTCTTGGCTCTGGTTGTCGTTGTTTGTTTTTTGCTGGTGTCTCCCAAATGTCTTTAGTCTTCACTCACAAGAGCTTTAGTTGGCGGCCGCCTTGGAGGCGGACGCCAACACTTAAACAAAAGATGGAGGAGGAAGAGCAGTTAAGCTTCTAGCACATCAGACCTAGCCCTTCTTAAGGAAAATCTATTAATAACCTACTAGTCAGTTTATTGACTAATAGACGGCACACTCATGCTAGGTTAATAACATCAAACTGAGGATAAACAAACGACAGTAACGTTGACATTGAACAAGAACACTCAGGACGCGACATTTCAAACCACTTGCGATTTGTTTATATTAAATCTATGAACTCTAGCTATATTTAATACCATTTATGTGGCAATTGCAATACAGTAGGCAGTGCGAGTTGTGGCCACGGTTACTCTGCACAGATCTGGGTACTCATTAAGTGATATGAATGACGTAATACAAGGCAAAAAATTAGCAAAAACTACTTTGTATCACAGACAATATGCAGACACAATAACAATATTACAAAATACGACTAGCAGGAAACCTGGAGGAGTAACATAATCACCTGAGGTCTGTACAAACAGGGGAAGGTGCCGCAGTTTGCTCCAGTGAACTAATATGCAGTAACTCGTAGTGAATATATGTTTGTTAATTTTACAATTAATAACTTAAAGAACACAGTTACACTTGAGGCCGTTTACAGGTTATCTCACAGTTTACATGTTACTAAATGATGTCTTCTCTACTCTAGGATCAAGTCTAGCTAGCAAACTCCCAAGTTCCAGTGCCCAAGAGTGACTATCTTGCGGGTAATTTCCCAAACTCTCTACGTTTAGCTGTAACTAATCGTACTGAGGTCACTTCGATAACAAATTCACTAAAAGCAAGGCAGGAAACTTGGCTAATTTACCACCACAAATGTATGAAACAGCAACTTTTAGTAATAATGGTAGAAATACCGACAAAATATTAGGTAATTAATGTAACATTCCTTTTGTGTCCATTCACACAGCAATTTTTATGCTATCACCCACCATTGCAGCGTTGTTCAACAATTCTTTAAAAACAAAAACTTTCTCAACAAAGCTTAATATAGCAAGTGTTACTCCGATACATAAAGGAGAAAACCCAACCGATGAAAATGACTATATGCCAATATTTAACTTGCCATTGTTATCTAGAATCTTCTAAAAACCACTATAATTCATAAGCCAGTGTACTTGTACTCTGTCTTAGTGTCTCACAATACATGAGTACATCCTCTAATCAGTCTAATGCATGCCTCCCAGCATGCATTAATGGGATTACCAATAGACCCCTGGCTGTCTTCATGTGGGAGCTGGACAGACACTTAAACTCAGTACCTGACCAGCCAGGCTGTGGCTCGTACATCGGTCTGCATGCGGCCAGCAGTAACAGCCTGGTTGATCAGGCCCTGATCCACCGCGAGGCTTGGTCACGGACTGGGCCGCGGGGGCGTTGACCCCCGGAACACCCTCCAGGTATACTTTCAGGCCAAGAAAAAGTACAATTGATGCAATTATAAAAATGTTGGACATACTTTATGCAGCTCTTGAAAATAATGAAAATACACTGGGCCTCTTTGTAGACCTGCGGTAAGCAGCATCCGGCACCTTAAATTAGAACAGTATGGTATCAGAGGTCAGACAGGGCTCGATACGGCGTATGCTGCCAGTGGCCCTATAAACCCCAACAACAACAACAGAGATCAGGCACTTGCATACCTAAATCCTACCTTAACAACAGACACCAGTAAGTCTTCATCAAGGACATAACCTTGTTAACTGACCTATCAAAATAGGGGTGCCTCAGGACAGAGTTCTTGGCCCACTGCTTTTCCTCGTATACATCAGTGACCGTTCCATTTCATCATAGGTGCTTGAACCTCTTCTGTTTGTAGATTACACAACTTTTGTCATATCTCATTCAAATCTGTTAATGACGAGCTCATATAGATATTTACCTGGATGACTACCAAATAAACTCATTCCTAATATTTATAAGACCTACATAACATCTGCGAACAAATGTCCAACTAAATGTAATCATTAACGGCTCTCGTATTGTACGACAACACGAAGGAAAGTTCTTAGGTCTATAGCCTTGAAATTCAACACTCACGTCCAGCATATAATAATATCTCCAAACAGTTGGCATATTCTCTAAGATACGTTACTTTGTACCTCAAACAACACTACTTACTCTGTACTACTCGCTAATCTAGCCTACAACAACAACTTACCTAAAACCAAAAATAAGTCAAGAAAAAGTAGCTAAACGAACGATCTCCCAATCTAGTGGTAAACAACACACTCTCCCACTCTTCAAATATAAACTTAATATATGCACAAATAACCCGCACTTAAGAGAAGAAACGTTATGACGACGTTTCGGTCTGACTTGGACCGGGGTTATTTGTGGGTAGTTCCAGTCAGGATATTGTTTTTGTGTTCTTTACTCAATTTTATTTAATATTCGCACAAACTGCTATATGCAGAACTACCACTGTGAAAGGTAGAATTCCAAGCGCTTTCGTGACTTCTCACATTATCAAGAAACTATAAAAAGAAAAGATAAATAGGAAAGCATATAAGGACGAGACTACAGCTCGCGGTCACCTAACAACACCTGACTTTTTTATGATGATGTATGTAGGTAGCCAAGGGTCGGTCAAACACAGCTTATATTCTACCCAAGCTTAAAGAACTGAAATTGTTTACTGTATCTTAAATTCTTCCCAAATTTTATTAATTATAATTGAATCCCATTTGTATAATCCAAAAGCAAAATTCATATTATTTTCAAAACTATTTTTTATGAAACTTGATTCTATTATATTTCTACATGAAAATGATACAACTTTTACAGACCTAGCTGACATTTTGATGCAACTAACTAATAAGCTTTTTCTGGGTGTCAAGTTTACCGAAAAATCCGTTATGTTGAACGTTTTAATTAAGCGGACTATCTCTGCTTAATTAAGTCGATCGATTAAGAGGCCTATGTCCGCTTAATCGATCGACTACTGGACATAGACAAACGTCATATAACAAATTTAGTCTGCTGTATTGATGACACGACTGGACATACAAAGAAAAAAACTAATGCAAACATACAGACGCACACGAGCGGTGTACCGCAGGGGTCTAGTACTTTGATTTTTTTTCTCTCTCTCTCTCTCTCTCTCTCTCTCTCTCTCTCTCTCTCTCTCTCTCTCTCTCTCTCTCTCTCTCTCTCTCACACACACACACACAAGACTGACTGGCTGACTGACTCGCTATTTTGCCTACTAATTGGCTGACTGACTAGCTGGTTGACTGACTATCTTGCCTACTAATTGGCTGACTGACTAGCTGGTTGACTGACTATCTTGCCTACTAATTGGCTGACTGACTAGCTGGCAGATAAAACGAACTAATAGTTTTTCTAGCTGTCTGGTTTACCGAAAATTCGTTATGTTGAACGTTTAAATTAAGCGGACTCTCTGTGCTGCCTGGCTGGCCAGCTCTTCCTTGCCCTGTCTGTTCTTATAAACAATTATTTTCTCTCTGGCAACATAATTTCCAGGATCTGACCAATTTTATTGGACAGATCCTGGAAATTGGAAGTCTGGACCATACAAGCTTGCTAATAAGCAGAATTGGTTCATTTTATTGAGCTCATGACCGGACTGGACAGCCGTTCGATACTGCTACTGCGGTTGTGGTCCACTTCATGGCCATTTTAATTGGACATTCCCATTAAACGTACATGTTGAGCCATTGTTCGGCCACATTTTATTATCCATTTTGTCCGTCATCTGCTTTATGGGGATGTCCCTTTTATCGGGTTTCTGCTGTGTAAGGAAACATGCCCACGTTTCATTAGTGCCGAAATCGATCCCTGGACCTCAGTGTGTGAGCACCTACAACTGGAGCTGGTCACTCATGTCAAGGTGACTGTCGCTCAGAGTCAGAATAAAAGTTTGTGAATCTTCATTATACAGCCTGCCAGACAGTGCTCCCCAGGATAATGTTGTAATCATGGGTGATAGGAAGGAATGTGATAATGTGCGTCCAGGCGTCCTGACAGCTAACCAGAAATGGTCGTTCTTCTTGGTTTCATATTATGGTGGAAACCTGTTACAAGTTGTGGTTACAGACACATGAACGAACACTTCAAACATTTTATTATGGAAATGCTACGGTGCGACCTTGTCCAGATGGTTCCAGGATTGAAACGTTACGGTCCTGGGACCTCCTTCACATGGTTCCAGGATAGAAACGTTACGGTCCTGGGACCTCCTTTACATGGTTCCAGGATAGAAACGTGACAGCCCAGCGATTTCCTTCACATAGTTCCAGGATTGAAACGTTACGGTCCTGGGACCTCCTTCACATGTTAAGTAAAAGGACACAAATGCAACTAATGTGACATTTTATTGTGGCAACGTTTCGCTCTCCAGGAGCTTTCTCAAGCCGTTACAAACAATACATGGACACAGAGGGTATATATATGCTCAGAGTGAGGTGTAATACTAGTGGTGGTGGTAGTAGAGACATAGGTTGTAGTAGTAGTAGTAATACAATAAGGTAGAACAATCAACTTTGCATCTAATCTTCTGTGGAATAATAATAATAATTATAGTAATATTATTATTATTAATTATCTTAATTTCAACAAGTACATGATACAAATACATGACACAACATATACAGACCATAGCTGATAGTAGAGTCAGAGTGCACATGCTGTGGATTCCATCTCACATTGGTCTTCAGATGCATGATAGAACTGATAAATTGGCTAAGTTTTATGCTTTCAAAGAGGGGATAGATTACAATCTTGGCTTGTCAGTTAGCAGTTTGAGAACAATAATACGAAAAGAACTTCAACTGAATTTTATTGACTTAAGACTCAGGGAGATTGACACCAGTCAGTCCATCTATCATCATTCTATCATGCAGGAGGAGCCACATGTCTATGGTGCATCCAACAAAATAAGCAGACTCTTGGATGTCACTACCGCCCGCCTCCGGCTGGGTTACAAGTATCTTTGGCAGGTTAAATCACCACCACCAGATGTAGACCAAACAAAATGTAAACTTTGTCAGTTGGATTATTGTCACACCCTGCGTCATTATGTACTGGAGTGCGATAAAATTAATGAATTCAGAGACTACTCACTCAGAAATGTTCAAGATATGTCAAAGTATTTTTTCCACAGTGGTATATTACAGACCATTCTGGAAAAATACCCTGACTTTGCTCCCTGTAAATAAAGCATTGACACGTGTGTGTGTGTGTGTGTGTGTGTATGTATATATGTGTGTATGTGTATGTGTGTATGTATATACATGTATGTGTGTGTGTATATGTATGTGTATATGTATATGTGTGTGTGTGTGACCCAACAATTAAAATTTGCACCAATAACTCATTACAGTTGTGGCTGGGTGTAGACTAATAGATTTCTCATTGCTTTATAATTTGTTCATGAGTGCAACCATGTACAGACGTAAGTAAATTTACTTACATGATTCATTACCTTGTAACTAGTGAATTAATTACCATTGTACCTTGTTCAGCTATCAAAACTTTGGTGCCCAGTCTCTGGACCCTATATATACCTCTGTAATCTGCAAATACCTTTGTAACTTGTCATGATTGTGACCATCTGAGTTCATTACCTTTGTAACTTGCTCAGCTATCAAACTTTGAGGTCCAGTCCCTGGACCCATTATGTACCTCTGTAATCTTTTGACTACCGCCCACAGGATGGGTATGGGGTGCATAATAAAGATATCAAACTAATAAAAAGGTGACATCAGTGACATACTATATGTAAACCCACTGGTTATGCAGAGCATTTCGGGCGACTAAGGTTAATCTTGTTCTCCAGGATGCGACCCCACAACAGTCAGCTAACACCCAGGTACCTACTTACTGCTATGTGAACAAGGGCGGCAGGTGACTTAAGGAAACACGCCCCAAATATTTCCACCCGTTCCTGGGATCGAACCACGGACCTCAATGTGTGACCTGAATGAGCTACCAACCCAGGTACGGTACACCCCAGGAAGGCAGTCAGCTTCCATTATTGAATAACCTACTACCGTCCTCTCATGTGAATGTAAATTGGAAGCTTGTCAAACATTTAGTGCTCTAGTAGGACTGCGTTTGTTTTTACTGCCTCGTAAACACGTGAGGAGACTTATATTAAGTGTAAACGTATCTTTTGTCTTGTGCTTTTATTAAGAACTTTTATTCCTTCAACATTTCCTTTCCGGGGAAGGAGGCCAGGTCTGAGAGCGAGCCGCGGGAGCGATGATCCACGGGTCTACTAACACATACATCACAGCAGCAATGTTCTCCCGTAAAGCAAATACAAACATCCTCACACTCGTTTATCATTAGTTATTTTTAACTAGTTCCAGCCACAATATTTATATCTGTTAAAAAAAATTCAGAGCTTGTTCTTCAGTTTTGTTTATTCCCTTTCTTTCTTTCCTTTTATATTTGTTTGCGTATCTCGTTTTGTGTACGGAGGCCACGAACCCAAGAAAAGAAAGGTAATGAAGGAATCGTGAGCTTTGTGCGTGGAGTGTTACAAATAACATTAGTAGCCGCTCGGTGGGTCATGAGGGTGATGTGTTGCCTTAATAACTACACAGAAGCAGACGTGTTTTAAAACTTGCCTCTCATCTCCGACTGCTGCTGGGTAATGGTTGTGTTGGCAGACATTATAGTGATGACCCTCAGACCTACCATCCTCACAATACTACCTTGCCACTTCTCCTCCTTCTCTCCCTCTTCTTCTTTTTATCCTTCTCCTTCCTCTTCTTACCCAACGAGTGCAGATTCAATAGTTTCATATGTATTTACGTGTACGTCGGCCCAGTTAGATATTTTTCACTCATGGGTTCCATCTAAGGTGGCAACTTTTAAGAGCTCTGAAATTATTTATATATCTATAGATAATATGTTCATGTGATAACCCCTTTGAGAGCGGCAGCGTTATCATAGTTTTGAGCTGTAGAAAGTACCAAACCAGCACAAGAAAACTGTAATACATGAAGCAATACGCGTCCAATAAGTTTCCCTAAGACGCTTTCTAGAAATCATAAAACAGAGTAAGTTTCAAGTCTCCCTAAGTCGCTTTCTAGGTGATAACGGTGGATACAGCAGTTGTGTTATGCCTAGAGAGAGAAGAAGAGGGGAGTCACATGTACTTCATCATCTCGCCCTACAGCATCTGCCTACCAACAAGTTACCTTGTCGTCGTGTCTCCTAGCCACATCACTCAGAAAAGGATATGCAGGATCTATGCTCAACCATGCCTAATTTCCTCGGGAAATCTTCGCAGCATTAACTGGGTTCTTTGCAGCTAATTCATGTTGCCCTTAACTTCGCTGCCTGTTGCAACAGCTCCACAGGCACATCACTGCCAATTACAGCACGACAGAGGTGAGTTTAAGGGTTTTTCTCCGTCAGGGTGCCCCTGGAGGTCGAGTTCACTCTGAACATATATATACGCAGGTGTGAAGGTTGTCTCGCCTACCAACACACTTAGTTTAATATCTTAATTATGCACCTCCCGACTCCACCACCACCACCATTTACTCGCTTCGACTATGTTATTATTTTTTTTTTATTAACACATCGGCCGATTCCCACCAAGGTAGGGTGGCCAGAAAAAGAAAAACTTTCGTCATCATTCACTCAATCACTGTCTTGCCAGAGGGGTGCTTTACACTACAGTTATAAAACTGCAACATTAACACCCCTCCTTCAGAGTGCAGACATTGTACTTCCCATCTCCAGGACTCAAGTCCGGCCTGCCGGTTTCCCTGAATCCCTTCATAAATGTTACTTTGCTCACACTCCAACAGCACGTCAAGTATTAAAAACCATTTGTCTCCATTCACTCCTATCAAATACGCTCACACATGCTTGCTGGAAGTCCAAGCCCCTCGCACACAAAACCTCCTTTACCCCCTCCCTCCAACCTTTCCTAGGCCGACCCCTACCCCACCTTCCCTCCACTACAGATTTATACACTCTCGAAGTCATTCTGTCTCGTTCCATTCTCTCTACATATCCGAACCACCTCAACAACCCCTCCTCAGCTCTCTGGATAATAGTTTTGGTAATCCCGCACCTCCTCCTAATTTCCAAACTCCGAATTCTCTGCATTATATTCACACCACACATTGACCTCAGACATGACATCTCCACTGCCTCCAGCCTTCTCCTCGTTGCAACATTCATCACCGATGCTTCACACTCATATAAGATTGTTGGTATAACTATACTCTCATACATTCCCCTCTTTACTTCCATGGACAAAGTTCTTTGTCTCCACAGACTCCGAAGTGCTTCACTCACCCTTTTCCCCTCATCAATTCTATGATTCACCTCATCCTTCATAGACCCATCTGCTGACATGTCCACTCTCAAATATCTGAATACATTCACCTCCTCCATACTCTCTCCCTCCAATCTAATATCCATTCTTTTGTCACCTAATCTTTTTGTTATCCTCATCACCTTACTCTTTCCTATATTCACTTTCAATTTTCTTCTTTTACACACCCTACCAAATTCATCCACCAACCTCTGCAACTTCTCTTCAGAATCTCCCAAAAGCACAGTGTCATCAGCAAAAAGCAACTGTGACAACTCCCACTTTGTATTTGATTCTTTATCTTTTAACCCCACACCTCTTGCCAAGACTCTCACATTCACTTCTCTTACAACCCCATCTATAAATATATTGAACAACCACGGTGACATTAAACATCCTTGTTTAAGGCCCACTTTTACTGGGAAATAGTCCCCCTCCCTCCTACACACTCTAACCTGAGCCTCACTATCCTCATAAAAACTCTTCACTGCTTTCAGTAACCTACCTCCTATTCCATACACCTGCAACATCTGCCACATTGCCCCCCTATACACCCTATCATACGCCTTTTCCAAATCCATAAATGCCACAAAAACCTCTTTACCCTTATCCAAATACTGTTCACCTATATGTTTCACTGTAAATACTTGGTCTACACACCCCCTACCTTTCCTAAAGCCCCCTTGTTCATCTGCTATCCTGCTCTCTGTCTTACTCTTAATTCTTTCAATAATAACTCTATCATACACTTTACCAGGTACACTCAACAGACTTATTCCCCTATAATTTTTGCACTCTCTTTTGTCCCCTTTGCCTTTATACAAAGGAACAATACACGCTCTCTGCCAATCCCTAGGTACCTTACCCTCTTCCATACATTTATTAAATAATAGCACCAACCACTCCAAAACTATATCCCCGCCTGCTTTTAACATTTCTATCTTTATCCCATCAATCCCAGCTGCCTTACCCCCTTTCATTCTACCCACTGCCTCACGAACTTCCCCCACACTTACAACTGGCTCTTCCGCACTCCTACAAGATGTTATTCCTCCTTGCCCTACACACGAAATCACAGCTTCCCTGTCTTCATCAACATTTAACAAATCCTCAAAATATTCCCTCCATCTTCCCGATACCTCTAACTCTCCATTTAATAACTCTCCTCTCCTATTTTTAACTGTCAAATCCATTTGTTCCCTAGGCTTCACTCCAAAACTTTTTCTTATTTTCAACAAAATTTGTTGATAACATCTCACCCACTCTCTCATTTGCTCTCTTTTTACATTGCTTCACCACTCTCTTAACCTCTCTTTTTCTTTCCATATACTCTTCCCTCCTTGCATCACTTCTACTTTGTAAAAACCTCTCATATGCTAACTTTTTCTCCCTTACTACTCTCTTTACATCATCATTCCACCAATCGCTCTTCTTCCCTCCCGCACCCACTCGCCTGTAACCACAAACTTCTGCTGACACTCTAACACTACATTTTTAAATCTACCCCATACATCTTTGACCCCATTGCCCACACTCTCACTAGCCCATCTATCCTCCAATAGTTGTTTATATCTTACCCTAACTGCCTCCTCTTTTAGTTTATAAACCTTCACCTCTCTCTTACTTACTGCTTCTATTTTCCTTGTATCCCATCTACCTTTTACTCCCACTGTAGCTATAACTATGTTGTCTCCACGAATTCTCCATGAATTTGTGGCCAAAGTTGTGTATTTGAGTGGCCAAGCCATTGAAAGCCACATGAATGTCCTTGCCATGCATGCACCTCACCTTCCTGGCTGCGTCACCTGGGGTTTCTACAGCTTCTTGCCAATATTCTCAAGCTGTTGTAGCCTGAGGTAAGTTTTAGTGTGTTTTTCTGTGTGTTACTGCTCCCAGGTGTTCTGTAAGCGACTAGAGCCATGCTCCCAGACACGCGCGTCCTAGCATTGCCAACAAGATTCCTTTTGCCCTCAATCATGGTCATACACACACACACACACACACACACACACACACACACACACACACAAACACACACGCACATACATACTCTTTCAGTATTCTCACTTCTCTGTGCTCTGTCTAGCTAATTCCGGCGTCAGTTTGCTGTTGTTTCTACAACATCCTCTGTAGTCTTGGAAGAACCCGACGTCACAATACAACGTCAAACCACGACATCAGACCATGACGTCATGCTGCGACATCACACCCAACATCACCTCAAGACGTCACTCCCGACGTCACCATGACGTCACGCCACAAGGTCACGCTATGACGTCACAACATGTTGCAATACAGCATGGTTACTTTGCTGTTTTCTAGTGAGTAATTAAAAGTGGTTTCAGGTAATCTCTGGAAAAGTAGAAAGAGAGAAAGTACTGTAGGTTAGCTATGACCTAAACAGATGTACTGTTCGTCTAGGGAACAGAAGAAAAATGTTAGAAGTTGTAGTGATTGCCGTCCAATGTGCATAATAAGAGGACTACAAAAAACAGTAGCCGCTCTGAAAGTGCCAAGGTCAAGCTTGCCTGTCCTAACATACAGACGGACAGTGTCAAGCCGATCGATATAATTATCGGGAGTGACTACAGCTGTTTTGTACGAAACATTGTGGATAAACATGATGTTCACTTACTGACAACAACTGGGGGCCATATGATTTGTGGTCCAATTCCTGCCCCCCTCAGGGTGGGGCAGAAGCTAATGTAAATACGGTGGAAAGTGTTCTAGTTACCAGAGTCACCACTGATTACGTCCCACAGCAGAAATTATCATTACTGGAGGAAATGAATGAACCTGTTGATAAATTGTGGAACTTAGATACCATAGGTACTGATGTGAATAAACCAAGCCCACAGGAGTCTCAGACTTGTAACCAATATTTCAGACAAATGAAAACACAGAAATACGAGTTCAGGAAGAAACCAGAGCTGCTGACTGTCTATGATAAACTCATACAAGAACAGTTGGACAACAATTTCATTGAGGAAGTAGTCGAAGATAAGTCGAAAAAAGGAAACTTATTATCTCTTAAGAACGAAGGAGAGACTTCAAGGTGAAGATGCTGTGGTGTGCAGGTCGTCAACCAAGTGATTTACAGTCACCTAAATTCCAAATTGGCCTTTGGTCTTAAAGAAAGTTTCCACAGTGGGCGTGGTACAGGCCTTTGTGGGTATGGCACATACCCCAGTGGACGTGGTACAGACCCCGGTGGGCATAGTACAGACCTATGTGGGCGTGGTACAGACCTGGGTGGGCGTGGTACAGACCTGGGGAGCGTGATACAGACCTGAGTGGGCGTGCTATAGACTTGAGTGGGTGGTACAGACCTGGGAGGGCGTGGTACAGACCTGGGAGGGCGTGGTACAGACCTCGGTGGGCGTGGTACATACCTGAGAGAGTGTGGTACAGACCTGGGTGGGTGTGGTACAGACCTGGGTGGGCGTGGTACAGACCTGGGTGGGCGTGGTACAGACCTGGGTGGGCGTGGTACAGACCTGGGAGGGCGTGGTACAAACCTGAGAGAGTGTGATACAGACCTGGGAGGGCGTGGTAAAGACCTGGGAGGACGTGGTGTCAATATTGATTTCCTTTAATTGGGAAGTATTGCCTTGTGTTAGTGGCAACTCCACGTCAGACGTGATGTGTGTACTCACTTATGTGTGGTTGCAGGGGTCAAGTCTCAGCTCCTGGCCCCATTTTTTCGCTGGTCCCTTCTGGGTTTACTCTTGGTTTCGAGAGCCTTATTGCTCCTTCTGCTGAAGCTATGTATGGATCCTGCCCCTACCACTCCACTGTCTATTTTGTTCCACTTTCTGGGTGATCTAAGACTGAAGAAATACTTCCTAAAATCTCCGTGTTTTCAATTTCCCGCTGTGTCCTTGCATTCCTGTTTCCTGTCTCTCAAACACTCTGTCCCTGTCCTCCTTATCAGTTTCTCAGTAGGATGGAATCACTCACAGTGAGAAATAAGCTTTTTCTCAGAGTGAGGAACTCTTAGTGAGGAAGAAGGAGCTGGACAGACGCCTAAAGTCAGTATCTGACCAGCCAGACTGTGGTTCGTACGTCGGTTTACGTGCTGCCAGCAGTAACAGCCTGGTTGATCAGGCCCTGATTTACCGCGAGGCCTGGTCGTGGACCGGGCCGCGGGGGCGTTGACCCCCGGAAGATCCTCCGGACAGCTGAGCGGTACCGGGCCACCTCCACCCCCAGCCTCCACTCCAGCCTCCACCCCCAGCCTCCACTCCAGCCTCCACTCCAGGACCATCACCCACAACTCTCCAAATCCTTGGATCAACGTACCTCTGCTCCAATTTCTTCTATCACCCAAGACCAACCCAGCTCCATTTCCTACCACTTCTATAATAGATGGTACAGTGATAATTTATTTACCTCTCACTTACATATAATTATTTAGTTTCTCACGGGTATTGTATTACGATATATATTTTCCAATGTATTATACATTGTTTTAAATTTATGGACCCAATTTCAAAGCAAACTGCTTTAAAATTGGGTCCATCTCTTTGAAACACCCTGTATTTATTTATTTTTTTGTCAGAAATTTGTTGTATAAAGCGTTTTTAACTATCCTCCTTCGAGGTACAAAACAAAGAGTTCTCATGCCAGTATATTAATGTCTTTAGAGAAAATTTCCCGATGAGCTGACAATCTGAATAAAATGTTTATTAATCTAATGAGTAAGTTACTCTCTAAGAGTCAGTTCCTCTCACAAAACCATGAGTTTAAAGCACTCAGTATATTACACTCTATATCACAGTATTCTTATGGACATTCCAGCTCTGCCTCAGATCTCTGTCTCCTCCTCCACCTGCGAATTAGAGCAAGGTAATTAGTGTAATTAACTCTTTTCTCAAATTTTTCTTTAGCACGGGTCAGCTTGTAGGATTATTACTTCTTTTCCTTTCCAATTCCTGGCTGAATCCGCTGAATCTGCCAGACCGAGGAAGGTATACCGTATTTTCCGCCATATAAGGCGCACTTTTTTCCCACAAAAAGTCTTGGAAAATCATCCTGCGCCTTATATTCTCAAGGTCAGTGTTAAGGGTAGACTTTGAATTACGCTTTAGCTCTTGTTTACTAACGTTACACACACAACCCGCACATATAAAAAAGAGAGAAACTTACGACGACGTTTCGGTCCGACTTGGACTATGGTCCAAGTCAGACCGAAACGTCGTCGTAAGCTCCTCTCTTTTTTATATGTGCGGGTTGTGTGTGTATTGTTCCAGTCACGGTATTGTGCCTTTTTTTTGTTATTTACTAACGTTACGTTACAACTGCTCTGGAACATCGTGCCAGCAAGCAGCCGACACTCGTGCCGTGTTTTAGTTTAATATCCTTATTATGCACCCCATACCCATCCTGTGGGCGGTAGTCAAAAGATTACAGAGGTACATAATGGGTCCAGGGACTGGGCCTCAAAGTTTTGATAGCTGAGCAAGTTACAAAGGTAATGAACTCAGGTGCCGGTAAATGCTGTATGTGCTATCAGGTACTCCACCATATGGTGGTTCCTCCAGTTTCACTCTGCAGTCTGTCACTCATCTACTTGTCAACCCACTATCACTCACCTATCACCTAGAAAAACCAAACCATCCCTACTTAGCTATACCGGGAAATCAGAAAGTTGTACTCACCTAATTGTGGTTGCATGTGTTGAGTCACAGCTGGACAGCACAGTGTGGGTAACCCGATGACAGCCATAACCCAGCCATCATTCACCCTTCACCCACTTGAAGAAATTCACCCAGCGCCCAATGCAAGGCTTGACAATGCCTCACCTAGCCGCCTAGGCACCTGTGCTAGTCAGGACTGTGAGAAGCATCCCCAGGCTTCCTCCCGGCATGAGACACCGATGATTAACCCAGTCATATACCACTGCTGAGTGCTCCCTTCTGGTTCCAACTTAAAAGTAACATGTTACCAGGCCGTGCCTCATCCAGCCGTGCTTCACTTGTCACCAGGCCGTGCCTCACCCAGCCGTGCTTCACTTGTCACCAGGACGTGCCTCATCCAGCCGTGCTTCACTTGTCACCAGGACGTGCCTCATCCAGCCGTGATTCACTTGTCACCAGGCCGTGCCTCATCCAGCCGTGCTTCACTTATCACCAGGCCGTGCCTCACCCAGCCGTGCTTCACTTGTCACCAGGCCGTGCCTCACCCAGCCGTGCTTCACTTGTCACCAGGCCGTGCCTCACCCAGCCGTGCTTCACTTGTCACCAGGACGTGCCTCATCCAGCTGTGCTTCACTTGTTACCAGGCCGTGCCTCATCCAGCCGTGCTTCACTTGTCACCAGGCCGTGCCTCACCCAGCCGTGCTTCACTTGTCACCAGGCCGTGCCTCATCCAGCTGTGCTTCACTTGTCACCAGGCCGTGCCTCATCCAGCTGTGATTCACTTGTCACCAGGCCGTGCCTCACCCAGCCGTGCTTCACTTGTCACCAGGCCGTGCCTCATCCAGCTGTGCTTCACTTGTCACCAGGCCGTGCCTCATACAGCCGTGCTTCACTTGTTACCAGGCCGTGCCTTATCCAGCCGTGCTTCACTTGTCACCAGGCCGTGCCTCATACAGCCGTGCTTCACTTGTCACCAGGACGTGCCTCATCCAGCTGTGATTCACTTGTCACCAGGCCGTGCCTCATCCAGCCGTGCTTCACTTATCACCAGGCCGTGCCTCATCCAGCCGTGCTTCACTTGTCACCAGGCCGTGCCTCACCCAGCCGTGCTTCACTTGTCACCAGGCCGTGCCTCATCCAGCTGTGCTTCACTTGTTACCAGGCCGTGCCTCATCCAGCCGTGCTTCACTTGTTACCAGGCCGTGCCTTATCCAGCCGTGCTTCACTTGTCACCAGGCCGTGCCTCATACAGCCGTGCTTCACTTGTCACCAGGACGTGCCTCATCCAACCGTGATTCACTTGTCACCAGGCCGTGCCTCATCCAGCCGTGCTTCACTTGTCACCAGGCCGTGCCTCATACAGCCGTGCTTCACTTGTCACCAGGCAGTGCCTCACCTAGCCGTGCTTCACTTGTCACCAGGACGTGCCTCACCCAGCCGTGCTTCACTTGTCACCAGGACGTGCCTCATCCAGCCGAGCTTCACTTGTCACCAGGACGTGCCTCACCCAGACGTGCTTCACTTGTCACCAGGCCGTGCCTCACCCAGCCGTGCTTCACTTGTCACCAGGACGTGCCTCACCCAGCCGTGCTTCACTTGTTACCAGGCCGTGCCTCACCCAGCCGTGCTTCACTTGTCACCAGGACGTGCCTCACCCAGCCGTGCTTCACTTGTTACCAGGCCGTGCCTCACCCAGCCATGCTTCACTTGTCACCAGGCCGTGCCTCACCAGGAAGTGCCTCACCGGGCCGGGCCTCACCAGGAAGTGCCTCACCGGGCCGGGCCTCACCAGGAAGTGCCTCACCAGGCCGTGCCTCACCAGGAAGTGCCTCATCGGGCCGTGCTTCAAACCTGGCGGCTTCTCGGGAAAAACGTACTTGGGTGATACTATAAAAAATGTATTGTCCCAACAACTGTACCCCATCCAGGTTTACGACCTTACATGATGCTCTCCCCATCCCGTAATCACCCCGACGACCACCTCAATTAAGGTACTTCCTTTTACACTGGAGAAGAACGGTAAAAGCTATCACAACTTACACCCCAAGAATGTCTGACTGCCACCATATCTGACTGCCACCCTTTCCCTTCCGCCATCCCATTCCGCCATCCCATTCCACTTCGAATGCCATCTCATGCACCCACCACCCACCCTCCTGTTTCATTAACCCACCCATCCTCTACTCACTGCCCTGCTACAAAGTACTGGCTGTTGACCTCCTGGAAAAAAAGAATGGTTGCTATGGCCCCTGCCGCTCTCTGTTCTTCCTCACAAGGGAGGGTAGGCTGGTAGAGTAAGATATCCCCGGCATCTTCGACCTCCCATAGTGGATGTTGCCTTCTTTTGTGGGATGAGGCTTCCTGGGATAATGCAACAAGTGTTCAGGCTGCCTTAAGTCAGCAGGCACAAGGACCTGTAACTCGACCATAGCAACCATGAATAGGTGAGTTCTTGTTCTCTCTCTCTCTCTCTCTCTCTCTCTCTCTCTCTCTCTCTCTCTCTTCCACGACACTGGAAACGTGAACGTGGTAATGGCCAGTATTTTAGTTTTATCTTAAATGAGGTACTTAAACATGTTGGGGGCAGTATAGTAGCTGTGTCTTGGTGGTGAGGCTGGCTGGCTGGCAGGCTGGGAGATTTAAGGGGCACGTAAGTTCCAGTCTTCTAATAACATGTTAATTTTTCCACTATAATCTACCTTTTCCATAATTACTATCGCATTTGCTTTCTCTATTTCGTAAGGTGAAGTCCAGGATCTTTCCTTAATTCATGGTATAACTTTATAAATCTTTGATGACATTCGTGTTGCAGAGGTCTGAGAGCAGCTCAGACCTCTACAACACAATCAAACTAACATTTTCGAATTCAGTAACCCCAAAATAACCTAAAATCCTACAAATATCTTCGGCAACTATTTCTTTGGTCAACTAGTGAATTATTATCCATATCCTATTTGATTATTTTTCCTGTTATTCGTTTTTTCTGTTATTGTTTTTATGAAGTAAGAAGGCTATAAATGACAGACTTTCTCAAAAGACTTCAATGTGGATATGCAAGTTACCTCCAGCGATGCTGCGGATTTTCTGGAGTTATATAGATTACGGGCAAATCTGATCTCCAATGCCGTCTACAATAAATAGGTTTTTGGTTCTTTTGTTTGCTTACTATTGAAGCGAGAGTGACTTCAAAGTTTTTTAAGGTTACCCTCAGCAGAGGATGGAAAACGACAACAGCTGTTACCAGTGGCGGGTCGTAGGTAAAATTACTGGAGGTGCTATTCAGATTATTTTTAACCATTACCTGGAGTTTACCTGGAGAGAATTCCAGGGGTCAACGCCCCTGCGGCCCGGTCTGTGACCAGGCCTCATGTTGGACCAGAGCCTGATCAACCAGGCTGTTACTGCTGGCCGCACGCAGTCCAACGTACGAACCACAGCCTGTCTGGTCAGGTACAGACTTTAGGTGCCTGTCCAGTGCCTGCTTGAAGACAGCCTGGGGTTTGTTGGTAATCCCCCTTATGTATGCTGGGAGGCAGTTGAACAATCTTGGGCCCCTGACACTTGTTGTGTTGTTCCTCAACGTGCTAGTGGCACCCCTGCTTTTCATTGGGGGGATGTTACATCGCCTGCCGAGTCTTTTGCTTTCGTAGGGAGTGATTTTCGTGTGTAAGTTTGGTACTAATCCCTCGAGAATTTTCCACGTATATAAAACAATGTATCTCTCTCGCCTGCGTTCTAGAGAGTACAGGTTTAGAAACTTCAAGCGTTCCCAGTAATTGAGGTGGTTTATCGCACTTATGCGTGCGGTGAAGGTTCTCTGCACATTTTCAAGGTCAGCAATTTCACCTGCCTTGAAAGGTGCAGTTAGTGTGCAGCAATATTCCAGCCTAGATAGAACAAGCGATTTGTAAAGTGTCAACATGGGCTTTGCATCCCTGGTTTTGAAGGTTCTCATTATCCATCCTGTCATTTTTCTAGCAGATGCGATTGCTACGGTGTTATGGTCCTTGAAGGTGAGATCCTCTGACATGATCACTCCCAGGTCTTTGACATTAGTTTTTCGCTCTATTGTGTGGCTGGAATTAGTTTTGTACTCCGATGAGATTTTAATTTCCTCACGTTTTCCGTATCTGAGTAATTGAAATTTCTCATAATTGAACTTCATATTGTTTTCTGCAGCCCATTTAAAGATTTGGTTTATGTCTGCTTGGAGTCTTGCAGTGTCTTCAACGGTGGACACTGTCATACAGATTCGGGTGTCATCTGCAAAGGAAGACACGGCACTGTGGCTTATATCCCTGTCTATGTCCGATATTAGGATGATATTATGTAAAACGAAACAAGCATTGTTGGCCTCAGGTTGAACTGCCATGCAAAAAAACGAATAGAGGTTCCATTGGACTTTTTTTTTTTAAGCGGAAGGAAGTAGAAGGATGGGATGAAACAGGAGTGAAGGAAGTGTGAGATGTTTAAGAATGGATTGGGGGAGTAGTAGTGGGCCCTGACGGGGGCACTTCACGGAGTCTTCATTGGGGTGGCGGGTGAGCTGCCAGGACTGGGAGAAGAGTCTCTAAGTCACGGAATGCCAGGTACACCAGTTGTGCTGCCTTGTCCTCCCAGGCCTGATCTCCTGCAGACTTCGGGAAGTGCCTGTGGCAAATAGGTGTTGTTGCTGGGCAGTCCAGGAAGTAGTGCAGGAGGGGCTTCGGGACCATCTGGTCGCGGTGACTGCAGAGCTCTTCTCTCGCTCGTTTGATGAGGTGTTTGACAGTGGGGTATCCGAGGCGAAGGCAGTGGACACTCACTCGCAGCTCCCTGTCCAGCTTCCGCATTATTTGGCGGAGGCTCCCCGTGTGTCGCCCTGTCGTACCAGCGCTGGTTCCGAGATGTACCCGGGTCCAGACTGATGGGGATGGAGGTCCCCGGCTGGGCCTCCAGTGTAGCTGTCTTAGCTGCCCCATCAGTTGAGCATCGCTCTTCAGCCCTAGCCAACAAGCCTCTGGTGGTGGCACAGTGCACGCTGCCACTGGACAGTCACAGCCTTTTTCCTCAAGGAGCAACATGGGCAGGAGCTCTTTTGTCACTTCCATGATCGACCACATACATAGCCAGCTGGGGTGCACCGTGGGATCATGTCATTGTCGAACCCGGGGTCTTGCATCAGTGTTTCGCCACCAGGTAGCTGGACATACTTTGCAACTCTCCTATCATTGAGGGGCTGCAGTTAGGCCTCGAAGTTCAGGGGCACCTCACTCGTCCATCCCGGCGCCCCCAGCATAGCCCTAGCAGCGGCATTCTGCACAATGCTGAGTCGCCGGAAGTTGGTGGGACGGGTGTGGACTAGCATAACTGCTCCGTAGTCTACGAGGGATCGTACAGCTTGCATGTAGAACACCTGGATGACTTCGAGGCTGCCCCCCCCCTAGGGCTGGTCATGGCATACATAGCCATGACCCTTTGCATGGCACACTCCCTGACATATTCTGCCTGCTTCCTGAATGAGAGGTGGCTGTCAATGTACATTCTAGGTTGATTCCCAGAATCTGCAGCTTGTTGTCTGGCAACTTGGCGCACAGGACCATGGCTTTGGACTTGTCTGCAGAGATCTTGAGGCCAAGTCGGCGGCAGGTAGTTGCCAACAGGTTAAGGTCGCGTTGGGCCCGAAACATCAAGCCGTCTCTCAGAAATGACGAGTGCCAGGTCGTCAACATAGCTGAGCAGTTGGGTGCCTGTGGTTGACAAATAGGCGGCAGAGAGTTTGCATAAATGGAGAGAAATCAGAATGGGGGCGCGTCTCAAACGGTGTTCCACAGGGGTCAGTTTTGGGTCCCCTGTTGTTTACAATTTACATAAACGACAAAGATGAGGGAATAAATAGTAACATAAGTAAATTTGCTGATGACACCAAAATAGGCCGTCCAATTCATTCAAATGAGGACATTAGAGCACTCCAGGATGATTTGAATAGACTGATGCAGTTGTTGGAGAAGTGGCAGATGCAGTTTAATGTAAACAAATGCAAAGTTCTAAATGTTGGGCAGGACAATAACCATGCCACATATAAGCTGAATAATGTAGATCTTATTACTTGTGATTGCGAGAAGGATTTAGGAGTTCTGGTTAGTAGTAATCTGAAACCAA
Organism: Cherax destructor; assembly: GCA_009830355.1. NCBI lineage: Eukaryota > Metazoa > Arthropoda > Malacostraca > Decapoda > Parastacidae > Cherax > Cherax destructor. The sequence goes on from WNWK01007028.1 coordinate 94,637, forward strand.
GACAACAGTGCATAAGTGTTAGCAATAGGGCTAACAGAATCCTTGGCTTTATATCAAGAAGTATAAATAATAGAAATCCGCAGGTTGTTCTTCAACTCTATATATCTTTGGTTAGGCCTCATTTAGATTATGCTGCACAGTTCTGGTCACCGTATTACAGAATGGATATAAATGCACTGGAAAACGTACAAAGGAGGATGACAAAGTTGATCCCATGTATCAGAAATCTTCCCTATGAGGATAGACTGAAAGCCCTGAATCTGCACTCTCTAGAAAGGCGTATAATTAGGGGGGATATGATTGAGGTGTATAAATGGAAAACAAGAATAAATAAAGGGGATGTAAATAGCGTGCTGAAAATATCCAGCCAAGACAGGACTCGCAGCAATGGTTTCAAGTTGGAAAAGTTCAGATTCAGGAAGGATATAGGAAAGCACTGGTTTGGTAATAGAGTTGTGGATGAGTGGAACAAACTCCCGAGTACCGTCATAGATGCTAAGACGTTGTGTAGTTTTAAAGATAGGTTAGATAAATACATGAGTGAGTGTGGATGGGTGTGAGTTTGGACCTGACTAGCTTGTACTACCAGGTCAGTAGCCGTACTAATTCCTTAAGTGGAAGTGATCTGACCAGGTGGTCGGCTAGATAATTATATGAGTGGGTGCGGTTGGGTGTGAGTTGGTCCTGACTAGCTTGTGCTACTAGGTCAGATGCAGTGTTCCTTCCTTAGTGAATGTAACCTGACCTGGCTGGGTCGGGGCATTGGCTTAAGCCGTTGGAGACTTGGACCTGCCTCGCATGGGCCAGTAGGTTTGCTGCAGTGTTCCTACTTTCTTATGTAACTCATGAATCAACAAGTTGAAGAGAGTTGGGCTGAGGACACTGCCCTGTGGGGTGCCATTTTCCAGGGTCCTGAGGGTGGATGCCTCCCCTGGAAGTGCACGCGTGCACGCCTGTCCTGGAGGTAGGAGCAGATCCAGGCGAGCAGCCTGCCCTGTCCTTCATCGACGGGAGCAAGGTAGTAATGCAATCCGTGATGATCATGGCTACTTTGGTTATTTGGGCATTGGAGGAGTCCGCCACCCCTCCTCCTGGAGGAGACGGAGCTGCTGTCATCTCAGTTGGGGCCTGGGGCTGCTGTCTCATTTCCATGGCCATCGGTGCTGCTGCTGCTGCGCAAGCCTGCGTAGTTCTCTGGGCCGCCTGGTTGAGTGACGGATCTTGGTTCCTGCTGGTCGCTGGAAGGGCTTGGCTTTGGGAAGAGGCTGTCGGTGGGGCGGTGGGGTCAGCTGCTGCAGGGCCGCGGCTTCCTGAGTGGCGTCCCTGACCCTGGCCTGCTGTGTCCCATGGTTCTGTCTTCTTGGCCACCTTGGGACTTGGCCTCGCCGTTGGCCACCTTGCTTCGAGTTGATCGATGCCCCCTGGCTTCTCTGTTAGGTACCCAGTGCTGGGAACTCTCTGCTGTTGGCCGTTGCCGCGGTCGGCGTCCATCTTGGCCGCTACTGGGTGCTCCTGGGGTTGGGCTGCAAAGTGGTCACAGCAGGAGCATTCTGCTGTCACACCTGTAGCCATCGCTGCACTATCATGGGACAGCCCTGGTTCCAGGCATGGTGCTTCTTCCTACAGTTGGCACACTTGGGCTCCGGGTGCGGAGTCTCGGAGGTGGGGGTTCTTGAGCACGGCAGTGCAGTCCCTGGAGTTGTGCTGCTTGCTGCACACTCTGCATTTCTTCATGTGCTGACAGGTGGCCGCAATGTGGTTGAAGCCCTGGCAGTTGAAGCATTAGGGCGGGTCGTCTACATACGGCCGGGTCTTGAACCGCCCCCACACACCTAGGACAAGGTGTGTGGGAAGAGGTCCCCTGTGGTGGACCAATACCTGCTGGGTCGGTGCTTTGTTGACTTTGGCCGTCAGCCGCTCGGCCTTGATGATGTTGTGCTCGTCCAGGAAGTGCTTCAATGGCAGTAGCACAGGGACATGCAAGATAACCCCCTTTGTGCACCTTCTGAGCGAGCAGCTTCCTTACTCTTGGGTTTGCTGCTGCCAGAGCCTTGAGTGTTTTGTAAGTCTCCTCGTCCAGTGGCTTGGCCAGGATCTCTCCCCGAAACATGATATTGCAGCTGAGCTTGATGGTAGATGTTTTCTCCAGATCCCTCACCATCTCGTAGGAAGAGAGCACGAACTTGTTGAAGGAACTGGCTGCTTGAGCTCGGGCAGACCGGTTCCTTCGTCTCCCATGTGGCATTAGCCATTCCCCGCCCTCTGCAGGGACAGGCTCCTCGGGGCTGGGCTCCTGGGAAGGCCATAGCACCGTCTGCTGGGAGGCACAAACAGCCTCCTGACTTCCTTCCATGGTCCCCCTGTCCGAGGGGAGGATCGTCTGAGGGCCTCTGGTGCGGTTGGGCTCTGAAGGCCCCTCCATTACTGGGTCTTCTGGGGAGTACTTGGGAAAAGATGGATATGCCGGTGCTGAGGGAGTGGCAGGTAGTGATGCGAGGGTAGAGGTGTGGGGGGGGTGACGTGAGGTGTTGATCAGTGAGAGATGTGCAGCCCTTGCTGCTCGCTTTCCACCTCAATGGATCTTCTGCAGCCAATTCCCACATGGTCACTGCCCCGTCCCAGACAACATAACGATCTTGCTCGTGTTTGTCGGTCCGTCACTCCCTTGCGACAACTTTCACTTTTCCACCTACCAACTCCTCCCCCACGCCAACGCCCACGCCTGCCTGCGTCACATAATAACCAAAACAAACTAGATCGTTCAAGTCCACTAACGGAAGGAAGAACAGGAGCTAGGCAACGGGCAGCCACCTGTTGAGTTGGAGGAAGGTTGGCGGAACCTGCCATTACAATTTCTTCTGTTGATGGGAGAGATGAGCAAACAAGTTCGCTACTCTTCCTGTTACATGGATATATATATATATATATATATATATATATATATATATATATATATATATATATATATATATATATATATATATGTTGTGATAAAAACACAGGCCTCATTTCTAGGCTTTATTGAACACAAAATCCATGGTACATGTCTGCAACAGAAGAAAATACATCTAATGACTGCTGCTGCAGGACAGGTGATGTAAGGTGCATATGTCCTCAGAAAAGCTATAGCTACTGGCGACATATTTAAGCTACCATGTAATCTGCATCACGAATGTATTTGTGTAAGAGCGAGACCACACGCCATGCTGGGCCATCGCCGTACTGTTTGTTGTTATTGTTAGGGGCCCCTGAGGTGGTGCCGTATTGTGTCCTGCTGCGGCTCTCCACAAGAGCGGTATCACTACAATCTCCCCTTCTAAAATATCAGATACAGTAATCCTCCAAACGGTTAGGTGGGTGACGTGTACGTCCAGACCTTCGTAGCCCTTGAGCCTCTTCACCGGGTTCGGTATTTTCTAGCGGGGTTTGACTATCTACTGGAGCGGCATCCTCTATTTCAATAGGGGTAGCCTGAAAAGGCTTCCCTGGAGAAACCGAAGCATCTTTCGCAACATCTATTGGTGTATCTTGAGATTCCGCACTAACATTGGTTTCAACTGGGGCTAAGTGTCTTGTAGATACAGTAGTCTCTTCACCATTTTGGTAGCGAATGTGGGCATAATGCGGATTAGCTTGTAGGAGCTCTACCTCTTCCACTAAAGGATCCGTCTTGTTCATCCTACGGTGACTCTTCAGGAGAATGGGTCCAGGGTGACATAACCAGGTGGGCATGGAGGCTCCCGTAGAGGAACGACGTGAATAGTTGAAGAGTCTCTCATGAGGGGTAGCATTAGTAGCTGTGCACAGCAATGATCTAATAGAGTGAAGGGCATCAGGTAAGACAGTCTGCCAGTGTTGAACCGGTAGATTGCGAGATTTCAGTGTCATTGTAACTGACTTCCATATAGTACCATTGAACCGCTCCACTTGA